>WEDG01003106.1:0-43044 GCA_017591395.1 Schistocephalus solidus
ATTTATAAATTTATATTTAGTTAGCACCGGCGAAGGCACTGTCTAAGCAAACATTAGTAACAGAAATAAAGTTATGACAATGTGTGCAGATAAAATGTACAAATGCATAGCTTGTCCTGCTATGTCAACAGTTAGCGATGTTTTAAAAATTAATGAGTGAACTAGATAGGCAGTGACTCCAACCATAAAGTGAGCCAGAGTTCAATCAGCCTTCATAATAGAAGACCAGGAAGACTGCTTACTTAGGATGGTCAGGTGGTAGTGTAGAGGTAATACCCGGTGCAGTAGCATTTCAGAATGAGATAATGAAACGAATCAGGTGATCCTTGATCATAGGCGTATGAAAAAAATCTACGAAATGCGTCAATGAACTTGAAATATAAACATCTTAGGATCCAGAATTGAGTTCACGATAAAGTCTTAATTTAATTTCAAGTAGAAATTGCCAGAAATAAAGCCCTGTAAATCTCAGCAGCGTTGGCACTTGTTCCATCGGCATGAAGGCGAAGAATCTAATTTATTAGTGCTTGGTCCTTGATGGAGGAACATTCAATCATATGGCAACCTTCAAAGATAAGAGTTGCAGCAGCCTTGGTAAAACTCATGTAGTGATGACACTTAGTAGGTGAGAACTCCATTAGCCATGTGGAGCTCCAGGCCGAAAAGTGCGTCTAGAATCTGAATAGATTTGTTCACCGGTTGTGGGAGTTCCAGAGAAGGAACTCGCATTTGAGGATCATCAGCATAAATAAAAAGATTGAATGTTAACTATCGATGAAATATCATTTTATATACTGTAAGAACAACAAAAGGACCTAATACGGTGCCTTGAGGACACCACTATGCAATCGAAGAAAGGTTGGGACTTGTTATGAGGACCCTACCCATTTTGTTTTTCGATCGTGAGGTATCATCTAATAAAAGTCAGTAAGGGGACTACAGATCGCAGCTTCTAGTTTAGCTAGAAGTCGTTTATAGAGCACCTTATCAGTACACAAATAGATGATAACTAAGAAGAGGTTAGTAGATTTAGAAAAAAGACATGGCAGGTTCCACAAGAACAGTCCGAAAACCGCGTTAGGAAAAGTTGATAATTATTGCTTATGCAAAAATCCGTGATTGTTTGCAATTAGTTTTAGAAGAGTTAAGCAAGAGAGCGTTCCATGAACACAATTATGAATGTCCAGCAGGAACCAGATTTAAAACTAGTATTATAATAGAAGTTTTCAATAATCAGGGAAGAAACCATTTCCATACTAGGTATAATTTTAGTAAAGGTGAAAATCCATAACAATTTAATAGTGAGTTGGAATGTTATCAGTTTCAACTGAATGTGAATTTTAGGTGAGCTATTTCTTTTTGAATTAGTTCTTTCTTTTTCAATACATGAAGGCGAGAAATTAATAGTTGTTAGAAGCGAATTCGAAAGCAGAGGAATTGTGGGAGTGGGGCTAGTTTTAGGTGAAAAGTGGTTGGTAAAAAACGAGTTTAACAATTCTGCTTTGCCCAAATCATCTGTAACAAATTTTCTGTTACAGTCGAGTAAGGGCGGAGTTACATTCACACGCTTAGCCGATGACCGAACATGAAAGATTTGAGCAACAGATTAGGATGAATTGGCATCACTTAGTGCCTGAGACTCCCTTCGCTTATCTCGCGCGAGCCTTATTCTCGATGCTAATTCAAATATTTGTGCAATCCTTAAATGAACAAACAAAGAGCTTTTAGATGAATCTTTAAGTTGTTTTCGTAATTCTTTAAGTCTGTTCTGGAGAAAATGCGGAACAGTAGAAGAAGCTGTATGTGAATTAAAAATCTTAAACGGGATAAAAGCCTGGATTTTTTCTGTGAGGCTCTGCAATAGCTCACGGAAAAAGTTTAGATCGTTAATTGAGAATATGCTATGCCAATCTAGAGTGCTTATGAAATTATTTACTGTTTCATGGTTTATGTTAGCAAAGTCAAGTTTATTGCATTTAATCTCAGGCTTCGTAAGAAGGGGAACTGGAAAACAACAGTGAATTATTGCGTGATCACTTGTAAATAGATCATAATGGAAATTCATAAAGAGAGGGTGGACATCGTTTGTAAAAATTAAATCTTAAATTTTGTCATTTCTAGTAACTGTTCTGACCAGTTGGGACATGTTTGAAAAGTTAATAGTATCGACCAATTTCTGATGTTTAGGCGGAGAGGAATCGGCCTGCCAGTCAGTGTCTGGCAGATTAAAATCGCCTACGATTATTTTGACATCAAACGGAGTGTCTGCAACTTTTTCAAATAGTTCACAGAGCTTGCTTCCATTGCCAGAATAACACGGAGGATTATAGACACAGCCAATTACTGCTTTTTATTGTGCGGGAGGATGACTGAAGCAAAGCATACATTTCCAGAAAAAGACGAAATGTTCAGATGAAAAGGGAAATGTACAAAGGATGACTTAATATAAAGGGAGGCAACCACCGCCACGTTTTTTTCAGCGCGGTCTTGTCGGTACAAATTGAAATTATCTATAGCAAGCGTCGAGTCAGAAATAAGAGAGTGAGCCCAGGATTCAGTGATGCACAGCACATCTGGATCAAGCTCAAAGGCTACTGTTCTAAGCTCAGACATCTTATTTACAACTGACCTCGCATTGAGTGAAACTAAGCTGAGCGTATTACTGAGCGGCAGGTTACATTCATCAGTATTTATAAAAAAGGATAATTTGGTGTCGGAGAAGAAAACTGGAAAGAAGAAACGAAAGGTGGGAAACAAAATTGGTCTGGTCTACAATTTGTCGAAATGTTACTGTTAAGAGAACTGAGATTATTGTACAGCGGCATATTTGGATGAAAACCTTGGAAGGAAAGGCTATATTGTGGCGTTTGAAAGATAGGGGGTGGCATAGAAATGAGATTTTGAGGGACTTTAGCAAAATTTGGCGGAAAACGTGCATTTGAAAAAGTAATAAATGATTTCGAAAAACTGGTAGCATAATTAGAAGCGTTAAATATTTGTGGATTTCTGACAATTTTTGGGTTGGGAAAGATGCTAACGTTAGCGTTCGCAGCTGTTGTAGATGCTGAGGGGTTAGCAGGTTTCCCATTGGTAATGCCATTGCTGATTTTAAAGCCTGGATAAGCCACAGATTTAGAGGATGTTGTACACGCTTCGTCCTCGTAGTTGACATCCGGCAAATTTAGTTAACTCTTGGCCCTTATGCAGGGAGACGAAATTACAAAAGAGCATGCAGATTTGCAAAGTTGCAGCACTACTGTTAGAAGGAAGAATGACCTTACGAGGATCGCACAAACAATTGTTTTTCAGCCGGACTACGAGCCGAATGAATGGCTGAAAATGAGGAAACTACAGAGAGAATTGAGGCAGATAATTGGCAGAGGGGAGAAACGGCCGAAAATCAAAGACAGAAAAATAGTCCAGATAAATAAATAATAATAAATAGGTTTATTTATTTGGCACTGCTTGGGTGCCGTAAAATCCTTAGAACACAGGAAAAAACCTAAAACAAACTCCTCTTTTCATTAACCACTTTTGATATGGTTTGTTTGTTTGCTTAAAAAGCAGTGTTCGAAATGAAGAGTTTGTTTTAAGTAAAAAAACCTGTTTTCCAAAGTTCAGAAATAGTAAAATTTAAAGTTAAAACAGTTTTACAGAATGGGGATAAATGTATCAGGTAAGAATGGTTAGAGTCAAGACTAGTCTGTTATTGACGTAAGAGAGTATTCATTTGACAGAGGTAGAAACGTCTGCGGTCGATTCGAAGGGATAAGTACTTCCAATCAGATGCGAGCGCAGTCGATTCCGGTGTGGGGTTGTTACGAACCACAGTTCCGACAGAATTGTTTGAATGAACTGGGAACACTTTTCGCACGGATCCCGGATGGGAGTAATGTGATCGATGGTCTGTGAAGATGGCCGGTGCTCCTTCTTTCCCTACCACTGACATCTCCCGTCGTTACCGCCGTCGTACCGTCTCGAAAGTCCTTGACCGTCAGCATCTCCACGACCCTCACCCGCATTTGCGAACAGCACTGCACTCCCCACCGGTATCTAACTGATCATTCGTGACCACCTCCCACTCCAAGCGGATCGATTGTATAAGTCCCCAGTATTCGCTTGTTTCTTTATATTTCTCTTTTACTATCTACAATTTGTTACTGTTAACATAGATACCTTACGTTATAAACTTATTCTCTCCTGCCATCTAAACATGTGTGCATGATGAAGTGGGTAACGATTCTGCCGACGTTTTATGGCTAAAGATTGTCCTAGTGATATACTCCAGTGTGTGCTATCTTTGACGGGATGTGTGTTTTCAGCTGGATTACGAACTGATGGAAAGGCACAAAATAAGGATGCTTAGAATCTAACTGAAGAGGATCACTGAACGGGGAGAAAATGTATCCAAATAAAGGATGGAGAAATAAAAGTGATGAAGAGGTCTTTTATTTGGCGGACCTCTTATATAATCAAGCCTGGTCCACACCGAGACGGAAGACGCTAAATACGAAGTACCCGACTTTACAGAGCTCGTATAAAAAGGAAGGCGCTCCAGAGCTCGGTTGACGACCACTCATCAAAACTCAGCGAAGGCGTGATAGACACCAGTTCATCTGACAGATTATAACATTCAATCCCACGAAATGAGCAAAAGTCTTTATAGAGAACTAACCACTCTTTATTGATATTTTTTATACCAATGCTCAAAGTTTCCTTTCGAAAATAGAAGAACTCAAGGCACTAGTCTCAGACTGAACCCCCGATGTCATTGCCATTATGGAAACGTGGATCAAAGCTGTTATCGCGGATAGCGAGGTTTCGAAAGATGGATACCAGTACTTTCAGAGAGACCGTGAAAATAAGCAGGGAGGTAGAGTGGCCATATACGTGAGGAAAGGAAGATTCGCAGTCGAACAAGCGCATGCCCTCTTTCTTTAAATATGCTTTTCTCTGGATAAAGCATAAAATGAATTGTTCACAAAATTAACAAATTTTGATGATCTACAGACCACTAAGCATTCCGAGTGCAGCTGAGGAGTCACTTCTTCATTTGGTCCACGAAGTAGCAAGTCACCAGGAGGTGCTTATTGCCGGAGACCTGAATGCATTTATAAACGACCGGGTAAAGCTGACAGCTGATGTTGCGCCAACTTCCTACAGCCGTAAGCTAATAACACAGAAGATTTACTTACCTACGTGATTTATTAAGAACCAGAGGGCCAATTGCCTAGACCTAGTATTTACGAAACAGTTCTCTCACATTGATGAAGTGTATTCGATTGCACCTATCTGTAAGCGTCGCCATTAAACGCTGCTGTGGTATTACTCACGTTATTCTCAACGCCAGAAAAAAATGGAAGGCACGCGAAATAAGGGGAAGGCTGACGTTATGAACAAAGAACTGATGTCCGTTAAATAGGATTCTTTGCTCAAAGGTAATCCGAAGGATGAATGGCGATTATTTAAGACGATTTCACTTGAACTGCTTAAGCACTATTGTTCAGTGACGGTACCAAAAAAAACTTATCGCCCTGCCTGTTTACAAAAGATCTTAACAGGTAGTTAAAGAAGAACAATCAAAATGGAAAGTATTCGGGTGAAGCAGGGTAAGCAGAATATCTCGAGGAATTTGGTCACCTATTGAATGCTTTCAAAATACTGATCCGTCGGGCAAGGAATAACTATGAAACCAAAATTATCCAGCAGGCTGAAAATAAGCCCAAAATTATATTCCATTATATAAATAGTCCGTTCTTTGACTCTGTATTCACTAGATAAACTGAGCTTTAGCTTGACAAGATCAACACTGCTTTCATAAAGCAGGTCTGGTGCTTGATTTTATACTCTTCCCGAAACCTCTTAAAGGAACGAGAGCTAAAAAATCTCAAAGGAAACAACGTCATCTGATCCAGACGATATATCGGAAAATTTATTGAAAGAATTACCAGGTGACCACTCCAAACCATTAGTGCATTTATTCAGTTCGGCATTTGAATCAGGCAGACTGTTATCCGAATGGAAGGCAGCAAATATATACCCCATATCCAAGAGTGGGGCTCAATCTTATGTCGAAATTATCGGCCTCTTGTCTTTTCCAGTTTATTGGTCTCAACAGAAGTGGACTCGTGCACTGGACGAAGATGGTAGGGTTTACGTCAATTACACCGATTTCAAGAAGGCATTTGACAGTTTCCAGCACAAACTTCTAATCTATAATATATCTGCAATGGGAATAAGAGGAATGCTGCTAACATGGCTCACAGATTTTATTACAGGAAGATTGAAAACTGAGTGCATCGATACCTCAAAGTCAATACCTACTCCGGTTCTAAGTTGTGTCCCACAAGTCTCCATCTTCGGGCCAGTACTCTTCTATGTCTGCATCCATGACTGTGACAACGACATGGTTTGCAGCACCGTCATGTTCGCAGACGATGTTAAATTGTGGAGGGTCATCAGCTCTGATGCCGATAGGCACGCAATTCATGAGAGTCTCAACCGTCTTAGCATTAGTTCTGCTCGACGGCTCTTAACTTTTAACGCTGGGAAGTGCGTGGTCCTAAGAATTCGTATCAGAAGGACCAGTGAGGAGGATCATTTCTACAAAAACCCTCTGATGTGCAATCCTTTTCAATTGACGAGGAACAGAAGGACCTCGGTCTTCTAATAAATTCGGCACTCAAACCATCTTCACATTGTTTAAAGGCAGCTTAACGCGCGACAGATTGATACGAAAATATTCCTTAAACCTACGGGGCATTTGTTCGATCTCATTTGGAGTATGCGGTCAAGGCCTAGCGCCCTTGGTTTAAAAAGGATTATCTACAGCTGGAACGAGTGCAGGTGAGGGCTATGAAGATGGTCAATAATCTTAGTCATCTGCCTAACGAAGCAAGACTCTCCAAACTTGATTTGTTTCCTCTCAATTACAGGCAACTTTGCGGTGACCTCATCCAAACCTATCGGATTGTCAGAGGCTACGAGTGTGCCCTAGAATTTGCTGCCTTCTTCGAATTGGCTGGGACGGAAAATATGTGGGGTCATTCCTTTTAAACAGCACAGGAAGTTGGCCCATACGGATGTCCGACGGAACGCCTTTTTGCAGAGGGTTGTTGTAGCATGTAACGGACTCCCTGATGGGGTGGTCCTTTCATAATCTTTTTACACATTTAAATGCAAACTAGATACTTTTTGGCTGAGGATCTATTGCACACATAGTGAAGGTTGTGTCAGAGCAACAGCTTGCACCTGGTCCACACATATTGATTACCTTTTATTTTCATTTGTCAGATGTCTTGCTGTAAGCGTTTATTCTTTAGGCATGTTTGAATGCGATTGCGAAATTCAAGGAAGTAAGCCAAATCCCCAAAATAAAGTTACTTAAAGCGATTTACACATAAGGTAGCGTGCCAGAAATGTCAGCTTGCGAGTGACATAAATTAGGATTCCTCCTCGACTTGGTCTTTCTTTCCTGAATTGCTGATATCCTCTGAGTGATATTTCGGAATCATTAATGACTGCAGTAAGCACGTTTCAGTGAAAGACAAAACGTCTGGTTTAATTTCATCCAAAACGTTTCTAAGGTCATCCAGTTTGTTGAACAGGCTTTGTACAATTGCAATAATGACTTCCAATAATGTGTTCGCGGGAGGCCCAGTCTTCATTGTTACAGGTTTTGGCCACAGGAAGGACACATTTGCATACTGAAGCATATGATATATGCTCCAATACTGCTGTCTAGTCTATTCTCCTTACTCCAATCGAATGGTATGTATCCAGAAATCTGGAAATATTCTAGCATTACACCAATCTTTAAAAACGGGAACCGATCTGATACACAAAGCTATCGTGGTGTTCACCGAACAGCGGCAATAGCAAAAATCCTCGAAAAATTTTATTCCAACCAAATGCTCTATTATCCTACAAACGCCAAACTCATACCTTCCACTCAACACGCTTTCTTACCTTAAACGTCATGTCAGTTCTGCCATCTCACCTTCCTTGAATTCGTTTCAAGTAACAGAGAGGACGGAAACACGGTAGCTACGATATACTTTGACCTAAAAAAAGAGTTCGATAAAGTCCCCCATCAAAGGCTTCTAGTGAAGCTAATAAGTCATGGGATTGGGTCTCCTCTTCTCGACTTTCTAAAATCTTACCTTGAAAACTGATAGCAGGTAGTACAAATTTGAAACGTGGTCTCAGAACCATCTCCTATTAGAAGTGGTGTACTTCAGGGGACTATCCTAGGTCCCCTCCTATTTCTTATATACATTCACGACTTATCCTCTTTATCAACGTCAGCTAAAACATTTTTATATGTGGACGACTTAAAACTTGCATATGCATATAACAAGCATACAGTAGCCAGTATGCATAAAACGATTGGAAACGATCTTAAAAAACTAAGCGAATGGAGTACTCTATGGCAAATGCCATTCTATCAGAGTAAATGTCATCTCCGGATTTTTGGTCCACAAAATCTTCCACCCATAATTTTCAATAATCATGAAATATCCGAGACAACATCAATAAAAGACGTAGGTCCTTGCTATACAAATGCTCTTGATTTATGTCCCCACGTTAAACAAATATCACCAAAAGCCACTAGAATATGCGGACTCGTTTGTAAAAATTTCTCCTCACCTGCCCTAAAGACACGATTATATAAAATGTACGTTTTACCTCTCCTGAATTACTGCTCAATTTTCTTTGGCATAATGCCATCAGATGGCCGAAAGAAACTGGAAGCCATTCAAAGATGCTTTACCAGATCCTTATCCAAATGTGATGGCATTCAAGGCTCATACATGGAATTTTACAGTTAATATGGTCTTCAACCCGTCTGGATCAGAAGACTCAAAAATGGTCTCAATTTTTTGTATTCAAAATCACACACGACCAAGATATTCTCAGAATGAATATACAAACAAATCAAAACGGCCCCCGAGACACTAGAAATTAGGAAAATATTATAAAAATTCCTAAATTCAAACAGGCCCAATGATCCAACTTCTATTCCATAAGATACGCGACAATATGGAATGCCCTACCAAGTTCTATCAGAAATAGTCGAACCCTACTAGAATTTAAAATAAAAATCAAACAACATCTGTTAAATAATACCACACATATATTTTTGAATAAGACAGGACATTTTTCAACTCAGTTCTTAAACATAGAATTCGGGCCGAAAGGGCTCTGATAACGCCAATTTCGGGAATCACGTGTTTTACAACGTAGCGGTTTCTATCGGTGAAAGCTACTTCAATTCTGAGTTCTCGCGATAAGCTGCCGTATTTGCATCTAGAAGTCAAGCAAATCCAAACGTACTTTGCGGCGATAGCCATTTTAGGCCAGAAGCTCCCACGAGTAGCTATTATACGTCCTTTTATCAACATTTTGCGACGACCTGCAATGCACATAGAGATGAAGAATTTAATCATCTCGTTATGTGGTACACGATCTGGTTATTGGCAAGCTATAGCTGGTGGTTAGTGACCTACAAGACTCATAAATACCTATCCTCTGGCTATGCGCAAGGGTTCTCAATTTAATGATTTATATACCCATTATCTAAAAAGCAGCTTTTTTCAATTGTTAAAACTTATTAAAAAATTTATGGTTATTTTACATTTCCAAATGTTTCTGGATAGCGTCTTTATTTTTATATATAATTTTATGATTGATAATTTGCTTTAAAACTTACTTGCAAAACTTATTCTTTTTTATCTCAGTCAGGTAGTAGTACATTTCTTCCGTTTTTAACATCATTTATGCTCTACGTAATTTGAATGCGCAACGAGCCGCACGCCTAGGTTTTGATAGCGCTTTATGAAACGAATGGTACTAGCTGTTTCATACAGCTAGATCAAACATAATTCAACACTATGTTATATAATACAAATATGAAGACTGTAGGACTGCATTGAATGTTTCTTACCGTTGAACTCTTCCTGCTCCTAATCTTTTTCACCTTTTTAGCAATCAGTCAACTAAGTCTAATTAGTCGGCAGACCCTGTAGTGGTCGAAGACTTCGAGGATTGCGCACACACGGGCGAGTGACGCACCTGTACTCGTTATTAGACGATGCGCGTATTTAACAGGGTCTCTAAGCACCAAGCCGATCACTCAAACACAACAGCCATTAGAAGGAACGGCAGAAATGTTGGAAATGGATTCAACTTTTAAGAAGGATATAAAGGTATGAAAAGGCACAATAGAAAATAAAGAAGAGCGTTGCACTCCCCACTGGTTATCCAACAGACATGACATAATTCCCCCCGATCCAAAAGGGACATCGCTTCATGTAACGCTCCCTTCTTTATTTTCTATTGTGCCTTTTCATACCTTTATATCCTTCTTAAAAGTTGAATCCATTTCCAACATTTCTGCCGTTCCTTCTAATGGCTGTTGCGTTTGAGTGATCGGCTTGGTGCTTAGAGACCCTGTTAAATACGCGCATCGTCTAATAACGAGTACAGGTGCGTCACTCGCCCGTGTGTGCGCAATCCTCGAAGTCTTCGACCACTACAGGGTCTGCCGACTAATTAGACTTAGTTGACTGATTGCTAAAAAGGTGAAAAAGATTAGAGCAGGAAGAGTTCAACGGTAAGAAACATTCAATGCAGTCCTACAGTCTTCATATTTGTATTATATAACATAGTGTTGAATTATGTTTGATCTAGCTGTATGAAACAGCTAGTACCATTCGTTTCATAAAGCGCTATTAAAACCTAGGCGTGCGGCTCGTTGCGCATTCGAATTACGTAGAGCATAAATGATGTTAAACGGAAGAAATGTACTACTACCTGACTGAGATAAAAAAGAATAAGTTTTGCAAGTAAGTTTTAAAGCAAATTATCAATCATAAAATTATATATAAAAATAAAGACGCTATCCAGAAACATTTGAAAATGTAAAATAACCATAAATTTTTTAATAAGTTTTAACAATTGAAAAAAGCTGCTTTTTAGATAATGGGTATATAAATCATTAAATTGAGAACCCTTGCGCATAGCCAGAGGATAGGTATTTATGAGTCTTGTAGGTCACTAACCACCAGCTATAGCTTGCCAATAACCAGATCGTGTACCACATAACGAGATGATTAAATTCTTCATCTCTATGTGCATTGCAGGTCGTCGCAAAATGTTGATAAAAGGACGTATAATAGCTACTCGTGGGAGCTTCTGGCCTAAAATGGCTATCGCCGCAAAGTACGTTTGGATTTGCTTGACTTCTAGATGCAAATACGGCAGCTTATCGCGAGAACTCAGAATTGAAGTAGCTTTCACCGATAGAAACCGCTACGTTGTTAAACACGTGATTCCCGAAATTGGCGTTATCAGAGCCCTTTCGGCCCGAATTCTATGTTTAAGAACTGAGTTGAAAAATGTCCTGTCTTATTCAAAAATATATGTGTGGTATTATTTAACAGATGTTGTTTGATTTTTATTTTAAATTCTAGTAGGGTTCGACTATTTCTGATAGAACTTGGTAGGGCATTCCATATTGTCGCGTATCTTATGGAATAGAAGTTGGATCATTGGGCCTGTTTGAATTTAGGAATTTTTATAATATTTTCCTAATTTCTAGTGTCTCGGGGGCCGTTTTGATTTGTTTGTATATTCATTCTGAGAATATCTTGGTCGTGTGTGATTTTGAATACAAAAAATTGAGACCATTTTTGAGTCTTCTGATCCAGACGGGTTGAAGACCATATTAACTGTAAAATTCCATGTATGAGCCTTGAATGCCATCACATTTGGATAAGGATCTGGTAAAGCATCTTTGAATGGCTTCCAGTTTCTTTCGGCCATCTGATGGCATTATGCCAAAGAAAATTGAGCAGTAATTCAGGAGAGGTAAAACGTACATTTTATATAATCGTGTCTTTAGGGCAGGTGAGGAGAAATTTTTACAAACGAGTCCGCATATTCTAGTGGCTTTTGGTGATATTTGTTTAACGTGGGGACATAAATCAAGAGCATTTGTATAGGAAGGACCTACGTCTTTTATTGATGTTGTCTCGGATATTTCATGATTATTGAAATTTATGGGTGGACGTTTTTGTGGACCAAAAATCCGGAGATGACATTTACTTGGATAGAATGGCATTTGCCATAGAGTACTCCATTCGCTTAGTTTTTTAAGATCATTTTCAATCGTTTTATGCATACTGGCTACTGTATGCTTGTTATATGCATATGCAAGTTTTAAGTCGTCCACATATAAAAATGTTTTAGCTGACGTTGATATAGAGGATAAGTCGAATGTATATAAGAAATAGGAGGGGACCTAGGATAGTCCCCCTGAAGTACACCCACTTCTAATAGGAGATGGTTCTGAGACCACGTTTCAAATTTGTACTACCTGCTATCAGTTTTCAAGGTAAGATTTTAGAAAGTCGAGAAGAGGAGACCCAATCCCATGACTTATTAGCTTCACTAGAAGCCTTTGATGGGGGACTTTATCGAACGCTTTTTTTAGGTCAAAGTATATCGTAGCTACTGTGTTTCCGTCCTCTCTGTTACTTGAAACGAATTCAAGGAAGGTGAGATGGCAGAACTGATATGACGTTTAAGGTAAGAAAGCGTGTTGAGTGGAAGGTATGAGTTTGGCGTTTGTAGGATAATAGAGCATTTGGTTGGAATAAAATTTTTCGAGGATTTTTGCTATTGCCGCTGTTCGGTGAACACCACGATAGCTTTGTGTATCAGATCGGTTCCCGTTTTTAAAGATTGGTGTAATGCTAGAATATTTCCAGATTTCTGGATACATACCATTCGATTGGAGTAAGGAGAATAGACTAGACAGCAGTATTGGAGCATATATCATATGCTTCAGTATGCAAATGTGTCCTTCCTGTGGCCAAAACCTGTAACAATGAAGGCTGGGCCTCCCGCGAACACATTATTGAAAGCCATCTTCACAATTGTACAAAGCCTGTTCAACAAACTGGATGACCTTAGAAACGTTTTGGATGAAATTAAACCAGAAGTTTTGTCTTTCACTGAAACGGGGCTTACTGCAGTCATTAATGATTCCGAAATATCACTCAGAGGATATCAGCAATTCAGGAGAGAAAGACCAAGTCGAGGAGGAATCCTAATTTATGTCACTCGCAAGCTGACATTTCTGGCACGCTACCTTATGTGTAAATCGCTTTAAGTAACTTTATTTTGGGGATTTGGCTTACTTCCCTTGAATTTCGCAATCGCATTCAAACATGCCTAAAGAATAAACGCTTACAGCAAGACATCTGACAAATGAAAATAAAAGGTAATCAATATGTGTGGACCAGGTGCAAGCTGTTGCTCTGACACAACCTTCACTATGTGTGCAATAGATCCTCAGCCAAAAAGTATCTAGTTTGCATTTAAATGTGTAAAAAGATTATGAAAGGACCACCCCATCAGGGAGTCCGTTACATGCTACAACAACCCTCTGCAAAAAGGCGTTCCGTCGGACATCCGTATGGGCCAACTTCCTGTGCTGTTTAAAAGAATGACCCCACATATTTTCCGTCCCAGCCAATTCGAAGAAGGCAGCAAATTCTAGGGCACACTCGTAGCCTCTGACAATCCGATAGGTTTGGATGAGGTCACCGCAAAGTTGCCTGTAATTGAGAGGAAACAAATCAAGTTTGGAGAGTCTTGCTTCGTTAGGCAGATGACTAAGATTATTGACCATCTTCATAGCCCTCACCTGCACTCGTTCCAGCTGTAGATAATCCTTTTTAAACCAAGGGCGCTAGGCCTTGACCGCATACTCCAAATGAGATCGAACAAATGCCCCGTAGGTTTAAGGAATATTTTCGTATCAATCTGTCGCGCGTTAAGCTGCCTTTAAACAATGTGAAGATGGTTTGAGTGCCGAATTTATTAGAAGACCGAGGTCCTTCTGTTCCTCGTCAATTGAAAAGGATTGCACATCAGAGGGTTTTTGTAGAAATGATCCTCCCTCACTGGTCCTTCTGATACGAATTCTTAGGACCACGCACTTCCCAGCGTTAAAAGTTAAGAGCCGTCGAGCAGAACTAATGCTAAGACGGTTGAGACTCTCATGAATTGCGTGCCTATCGGCATCAGAGCTGATGACCCTCCACAATTTAACATCGTCTGCGAACATGACGGCGCTGCAAACCATGTCGTTGTCACAGTCATGGATGCAGACATAGAAGAGTACTGGCCCGAAGATGGAGACTTGTGGGACACAACTTAGAACCGGAGTAGGTATTGACTTTGAGGTATCGATGCACTCAGTTTTCAATCTTCCTGTAATAAAATCTGCGAGCCATTTTAGCGGCATTCATCTTATTCCCATTGCAGATATATTATAGATTAGAAGTTTGTGCTGGAAACTGTCAAATGCCTTCTTGAAATCGGTGTAATTGACGTAAACCCTACCATCTTCGTCCAGTGCACGAGTCCACTTCTCTGTTGAGACCAATAAACTGGAAAGACAAGAGGCCGATAATTTCGACATAAGATTGAGCCCCACTCTTGGATATGGGGTATATATTTGCTGCCTTCCATTCGGATAACAGTCTGCCTGATTCAAATGCCGAACTGAATATATGCACTAATGGTTTGGAGTGGTCGCCTGGTAATTCTTTCAATAAATTTTCCGATATATCGACTGGATCAGATGACTTTGTTTCCTTTGAGATTTTTTAGCTCTCGTTCCTTTAAGAGGTTTCGGAAGAGTAAAATCAAGCACCAGACCCTGCTTTATGAAAGCAGTGTTGATCTTGTCAAGCTAAAGCTCAGTTTATCTAGTGAATACAGAGTCAAAGAACGGACTATTTATATAATGGAATATAATTTTGGGCTTATTTTCAGCCTGCTGGATAATTTTGGTTTCATAGTTATTCCTTGCCCGACGGATCAGTATTTTGAAAGCATTCAATAGGTGACCAAATTTCTCGAGATATTCTGCTTACCCTGCTTCACCCGAATACTTTCCATTTTGATTGTTCTTCTTTAACTACCTGTTAAGATCTTTTGTTAACAGGCAGGGCGATAAGTGTTTTTTGGTACCGTCACTGAACAAAAGTGCTTAAGCAGTTCAAGTGAAATCGTCTTAAATAATCGCCATTCATCCTTCGGATTACCTTTGAGCAAAGAATCCTATTTAACGGACATCAGTTCTTTGTTCATAACGTCAGCCTTCCCCTTATTTCGCGTGCCTTCCGTTCTTTTCTGGCGTTGAGAATAACGTAAGTAATACCACAGCAGCGTTTAATGGCGACGCTTACAGATAGGTGCAATCGAATACACTTCATCAATGTGAGAGAACTGTTTCGTAAATACTAGGTCTAGGCAATTGGCCCTCTGGTTCTTTATAAATCACGTAGGTAAGTAAACCTTCTGTGTTATTAGCTTACGGCTGTAAAAAGTTGGCGCACCATCAGCTATCAGCTTTACCCTGTCGTATATAAATGCACTCAGGTCTCCGGCAATAAGCACCTCCTGTGTGACTTGCTACTTCGTGGACCAAATGAAGAAGTGACTCCTCAGCTGCACTCGGAATGCTCAGTGGTCTGTAGATCCTCAGGATTTGTAGATTTTGTGAACAATTCGTTTTCTGCTTTATCCAGAGAAAAGCATATTTAAAGGAAGAGGGCATGCGCTCGTTCGACTGCGAATCTTCCTTTCCTCACGTATATGGCCACTCTACCTCCCTGCCTATTTTCACGGTCTCTCTGAAAGTACTGGTATCCATCTTTCGAAACCTCGCTATCCGCGATAACAGCTTTGATCCACGTTTCCATAATGGCAATGACATCGGGGGTTCAGTCTGAGACTAGTGCCTTGAGTTCTTCTATTTTCGAAAGGAAACTTTGAGCATTGGTATAAAAAATATCAATAAAGAGTGGTTAGTTCTCTATAAAGACTTTTGCTCATTTCGTGGGATTGAATGTTATAATCTGTCAGATGAACTGGTGTCTATCACGCCTTCGCTGAGTTTTGATGAGTGGTCGTCAACCGAGCTCTGGAGCGCCTTCCTTTTTTATACGAGCTCTGTAAAGTCGGGTACTTCGTATTTAGCGTCTTCCGTCTCGGTGTGGACCAGGCTTGATTATATAAGAGGTCCGCCAAATAAAAGACCTCTTCATCACTTTTATTTCTCCATCCTTTATTTGGATACATTTTCTCCCTGTTTAGTGATCCCCTTCAGTTAGATTCTAAGCATCCTTATTTTGTGCCTTTCCGTCAGTTCGTAATCCAGCTGAAAACACACATCCCGTTGTTAGCTACGGAGAGCCATTTTCCATTGTAAGGTGTGCTAGCCTGAACATCACCTCCAAGAATGATTTTAAGAGTCCTTTGTGATGATAGTTCATGTAAAGCACTTGCTTTTCCTAAAACGGAATGTTTTGTGCATAGTAACGCATTCGCCATCTTCAAGAATGGCATTTGAGTATGCTTGGAAGAAACTAAGGTCATGTTCTACCCTTTCCTTTGCAATCAGAGAAGTGAACTCGGGAGCCTTTCGAATAACGAGATTGCGTTTTTAGGTCGAAATGTCTGTTTGTTGATTTGGTTCTCTGATTCGCTGGTAGAACAACAGGATCGAGAAAGTTTCTACGTTGGTTAACGATGCTATTTTCGTCAGTTCGAGCAACGATTCTTAAATTTAATGGCGAACCCCTTTTGAAAACTTTGCCTATTCGTTCTGCACTTGGCTTTGTATCATCAGCAGAGGATTCCACTTGATTATCTATCGGCAAGAACAAACTTTATTCGGAGTCGGAACTCATTTTTTGTGAAACCATCTTGCCATTTTTCAACTTCGAACTCTTCGTCTTCGATTCTTCAAATTCGACGTGTTTGCTATGCCACCATTCGTTTTATCATTCAGCAAGGATGCCACATTTTTTTGTGTATCCAGAGCATAAGTGTTTCCGTCTGACCTGGATTACAGTGGTAAGGTGCGTGAGCTTGTTTGATTTCGCTTCCGAAGGAAGGTAATATCGACTGATTTACTGAGCTGTGTGGACGCAATTTCTTTCAGCTCTACATTTGAGTATGCTAGTGAGACATATATTTGCATAGGTAATTCCATTTATTGAAATGGTCGTTGTTACGTGTGATCTTTTTCCAGGTGAACAATAAACAATGTACCGTCTCTTTTAGATCGGCTATTTCTTGTTTTCCATTATTTGACCACTCTGACAGAGAACGATAACTTGCGCACATCCAGTCTCGCCTGCTGCATACGCAGTTTCAACGGATGACCTCCAAGTTGGGTAATGGTAGCACATTCAGAGAAGTCCGAGAATTCCAGGCAATACTCCAATCCCTTCACAATGCAGAATGTCTGCAGGAGATCCCCGCGCATTTGTCTATAACTCAAAAGGAGCAGATTAAGATTTGTTCGGCAGTTTGAATATGGCGAAGAGCTTTGACTCCTAACCATTTTGGTGGCCCTCCTTGGACTCTTTCGAGATAGTTCTGATCTTGAACTGACCAGGGTCTCCAGGCTTGTACAGCATATTCCAAATGCGTCCTAACGAATGTTCCGAAAATCTTACTGCAAAAGATCTCCATCAACGGCGGGCTTTTGAATTTGAGCCACCATTTTTGTTTGCTCTCCATTCACGAGGAAATTTTCTCTAACTGTACACTACTCTACCTATTTTTATTTGATATTCTGTTTTTTTTACGTTTATTTGTTTGTCTGAACTATGTTTATAAGGTCATCTCTACACTACGCTAACACCTTTTTGAATGCACGTAAACTGAAAAATTTACCGAATAATTTCCATGAAGCCAGCTGTTGCCCTTTTTCGGCCAATATGTCGGACGTGTGATTCCCCGTGCTCAAGTCTTCACGCTTTTATCAACAAAAACCTGCGCAGCGGAAAAAAACACCGCTGCGGTTGGCAATTCGCCTTGAAGCGTCAACCAAACGACAAACTGTCAATTCCCGGCTTTCTTCAACAAATTGTCGTTCGATCTTCAACAAAACTCATGATATGGAGTTACTTTTGTTGAAAAAAAGAACATAGTAAGACTCAAGTGATTTGTCTTCAAGAGACATGGTTAAACAGTGACATTGACGCACAGCTCATTAGCCCCCGTCTTTCTGTTGCTTTCGAGCAGATCGAAAATCTTCATCATCCAGTAGAGGCGGTGGGGTGGCTATTTTTGGTCAATAAGGATTGGTGTTTTTAACTGTAAGTCCTTATTTTTCCTACTCTGAGGATTTGATAGACGTTATTGCTGTCATCTGTAAGCCCCGATTTTTATATACATTTAAGGGCATCATATATGTTAGTATCTATATTCCCCCCTCTACCTGTGAAGGTGCGCTTAACCGTTTCTTTGACTTTCTTTCGGAAAAACTTGCTTTATTGTCCTGCGAGCATCTTATTGTCTTATGTGGTGATTTTAATCGTGTGAATTTACGTCCGTTTACATTATTAGGCTTTGATGACCTTGTTTCTTTAATACTCGCGCTAATGCCCCTCTTGATCACGTTTTGACTAACCAATCCAAGTTCTTCCTTGTTAAGAACAGAGCTCCATTATCTGGTTCCGATCACTCTGTATTATTAGGCCTTCCAAAAATTTACTCCGCTTCTACACGTGCGCTGCTACTCAAACCGGAAAGGAAAGTTAAGGTTCACGACACATCCCCGGAAAACATTTTTCTTCTCCAGACTTGCATATCGTACACTATTCCCGTCTTCCTCAGTCAATCCAATGTTGAGTCGTGTTCCAGCTTCCTTACAACATTTTTAAAAGAAATATTTAATATTTGTTGTCCTCTTGATGCAGTTTTGGTCCGACCTGACAGAATTTCTTCCCCTTATCTAAAATCTTTAAGACGTAAAAAAGAACTTCTTTACAAGCTTGGCCTCCGAGGCTGTCTTAAGGAGGTTAACATCTTAATAAAAAGTGAGATTTGCAGACTAAATGATTTGTTTGTTAGTCAGCTTTTGCCTCTCCGTCCCAACCTTTTTTCGTCTTTCCTCTGCTGACCTCTGGAGGAATCTTAAGCGTCTCACTGGCAATGTGGTAAACTGGCACATGTTGATGCTGATTTAGACGATCCAAACAAACATTTTATCCATACTTCTACTGACTCCAATCCCCCACAAACAACCTTTTGTTACTACCAAGCGTTTTTTCTCCCGTGTCAGTGGCAACAGTGGAGAAACATCTGAAAAATGTTCGTGGTTCAACTGCTGCTGGGCCGGATGAAGTCTCACCATTTGTTTTAAAATACTGCTGCTCTCAGATTTCCCCTATTTTGACACACCTTATAAACATGTCCTTCATGGAGTCAAAGATCCCTGACATTTGGCGTTCAGTAAGAATTACTCCCATCCCTAAAAAGTCAGCTAATTTTGGTCCTAAATCTTTCCGTCCAATAGCCTGCTCTTCCGCTTTACTGAAGATTGCTGAACGAGTCGCTCTCGATACAATTAAGCCTTTTTCCTCCAATTTCTCCGACCCATTACAATTTGCCTATAAGGCCCAGCGTAGTACCCTAGATGCTGTTGCCCTTGTAGTACATTCGGCTCTACGAGATTTAGATAAGGGCTGCCGCGCGTACGCATGCGCATTTCTTGACTACTCCTCTGCCTTCAACACCATCCCGCGCCATCTCCTTCTTAATAAAACATCCGCGTCTGGCTCTCCCGGCTGGGTTGTCTCTTGGCTTGAAGATTATTTTACTTCCCGCACTCAATTCGTACAATCCGGCAAGGGAAGTCTACTGTCCTTCAAACAACTGCGGTGTTCTTCAAGGTGCCATCTTATCCCCTCACCTCTTTCCATTCACATTGATGATTTGAGGTCACCAAATGACTGTCTGTACATCAAATATGCCGATGACATGGTTGTTGGTCATCCTCTTAAAAATCAGACACATCTCCAGTGTCTGAAGGATGGCCTTGACCATGTTGCAGCCTGGTCGTCAGATAATGGCCTTCAACTGAACCATGAGAAGTCTGTCCAATGTGTTTTTCACCTGCGACCATCCCCTAGTTCTCAATTCTCAGCCGTCCTTCCCAACGAGGTATCCTCTTTATGGTATCTTGGCGTAACTCTGACATCGAATCTTTCATTCTCCCAACATATCGATGCTCTTTTTACAAAAATTCGTAAACTTCTATATTATATTCGCCGTTTACGTTCCTATCACACACCTCAGGCCCTTATCTGGCGATTTATAGAGGCATGTGTTCTTCCCCTCATCCTTTATTGCTCTCCCGTGATTTTTCCAGCCTTGCTTAAAAAGGATTTTTGATTTTAAAACGTATTCTCCGAATGCTCTCTTCTGCTGCTGGTGTTTCTTATACTGTTTTAGTGGATTTGATAGCAAAACGGCACTTTACGACAGTCAAACAATTCGCTGGGCGAATCCTTGATGATGAAACCCATCCCCTCCACTCTGAACTGATTGCTGTGAAGTCTTCCCGTCCGATGCGCCGAGGCTTTCGCCATATAGCATGCCGTACAACGGCATACCAGCGCTCCGTTTTGCCATTTCTAGCACGCTACCTTACGTGTGAAGAGACTGAAATAAAAAAGCTCAGACTAGAACTGTCTCTCCGCTAGATGTCCATTTTTGACTCTTTGATTCTTGTATATTATGTTTACTTATCCTATTATCCTAGTGAATGGAGCCGTTTATATTTTTGCTGAAAATTTTGAATGATACTTCAAAATAAAGCGTATTCCTCTCTCTCTTCCTCTCTCTCTCTCCATCGAAATCCAAAATGCTCGTCTGATGGCAGATGAATCTTGAGCGTCTATTTTTCCATACCTCTTAGAATTATGTGTGAATACATTTATTTCTAAATCTGCTTAAAGCAACCGATGAGGGGCCAATAATATTCAGCAGTCAGAATTCTAAGAAGTATGTAACGACGCAGCCTTTGTTGTCAATCCTCCTTCCCCGATTAAAAGCAGATTAAAGCAGCATAGAGCTGGCATTAATTTTAGAAGCAGGTGAACGCTAGAGATTGTATTTCTCGTAGGCATAACCAAGACGTGAAAAAATCCGCAGTGAGGGAATATATGGGTTGTCACAGAATAGTCAAGTCCAAGATGCAGAAATACAGAAACTGATATTGGAACTACAGTAGATTGTCTAACTGCTAAAATGCCAACCCATAATGTAAGATAGCAGCATTGAACACCTTTGCAGTTGTTAATTTTGTTTTTTTGGACTGAATTGATGTGAAAAATGCTGTTTTTTAAGGAAGAGTTCATATCAGGTCTGTTTATTCAAGGCAAACATTTGGCAAAATGTATTTATTTATTGCCAGTTTACAGGCAAGGTCAAAAAATATGCAGTAGAGGGTAAAGCTGACAGTGAATAAAACTCCTGGTCGTTATTTCAAGTGTTTTAAGGAGAAAAAACTGCAGCTTATTGATGGATTAAAGTTCAGGACAGGGAAGCGTTGACACAGGTGCCCGGTGAAGGACTTCTCCATTCAGTGTTATGGATCCGGCCAAATCCTATGTTTTTTAATTCCCAGATGCTTTCCTACGTTATTATACATGCTGGACCTAACCTTCTTGTTTGTTTGCGTTAAATTATAAGTGAATATTAATACACGCCTGAAATATTTTTCATATATCCCGTTAGAGAACGGAAAATGGGATCTTGCATTCACGAAAATCAGGTGAATAGAGATATGAGAAATCGCATTTTTTCGGGAAAACCATAAAAAGTTTAGTTTTAAAATTCCGTTTCGCAAATTTTAATTTTCTTATGCCGAAAAAACTCAGGAATAAATTTGTGTTGCTGTATTTTGTTTTACTACATCGCTAACTGGTACTATAAATGAGCATATATACGAAAAGCCGCTGTTGTCGCCGAGATTAATGAAGGTCCAGCAGTCAAGGTCTTCTCTTTGACGTCCGTCTAGACTTGACCGTCAGGCGCATCGTTGTATTCGTCTTTGGCCTGACAGCGATCACTCTCGTCATTGTTCATAGGCATCATTCTCAACGGTTAGTATAATAACTCGAATACGTTGGAAAACGATACAAGAATATATCCTCTTATACGAGCACCAGCCCCGCCTGGCCCTCTGACTTTAACAAAGCATCCGAAATTAGTTCATCACAGTCCCCAATAATTGGGCTAAAATAGTATTTTATCTAATAAATATTACCTATTTGAGTTTAAATTCAAACACTGACACCTTATCCAGTCTTTACAGGAAGCCTGACCATGTGTTAAATATGGCCTGAAAGTCTAGGGAGGTTGGCCCCTTCTGGACCCCTCTGGCCTACTCCGATTTCCTCTCCTGACGGGGTCATCTGCTGGTAGGGTATTACTTATCTAGAAATTCACTCAGGATGAAACTAAACATATGGGTACACAGAATTACTTGCAAACAGAAAAATGAGGGAAAAATGTGAGTGAAGATCTGCCACCAGGCAAGGGAAAAATTCTGCAGTATCCAGCGGAATTACACGGAGAACCGGCTGTCCTGATCTTCGGGGAGGGGAAACTATCCCCTCGATGACTTGCCCTCAAATGGATAAAACACACAAACGAGCCACATGCCGAGCTATGTCAAAATTGATTTACCCACATCTCCTCTTTTTAATCAAAACCGCTCATGCTTTCTGCAAATCCGCTCTCCACACCGCCCTGTGTCGTCATTTGTCTCTGTCACGCCGTATGCGATTGATGTCGAGACAATATCGATCTGAAGTTGACCAGTAATGAATACGAAAAATCGAGACTGAAAGGGCAGAATTGGGTCGAAAAGAATGCAAATATAGCAAAAAAACGCACTAATAGAAAGAGATAAGCGATTTCTTTCATTTTAAGCAGCCATTGTATCCCTTATTATCAGCGAAGTCAAAAAACCGGTAAAGTGTCCCCATTTTTTCCTTGACTCGATCTTGGATAACGGATGAGTACGCAGACATTTGACAATGAAATATCTAATTAAAGTGTTTTTTAAATGAGGCAACTTATTAAACGAATTTTCTAAATTGACCTCAGTCATATTGATTGCCGAATTATGTCGTGGGCTTTTATTCCTCTTGGCAACGAGTTTTAATGCTTGGATGAGTCTGACAAAAATGAGCTAAAAGGGCATTTGCGTTATGAAGACTGCATGAGAGCTAACTTTTTCAGTAAAAGCCTTTAATAATAATCTTATTTTGAAAGTGTTGATAAGGACATACAACAAAATCTACGTTTATGGGCAAAAGACAAAACGCAGGAAAACGTAAAGTATTTACCACTATTTCAAGAACGATCTGAAACTCATCGTAATCTAACACCCGATATACTTATAAAGAACTTTAACAAAAGGAAAGTCCTATTAATACGCATAAACTGGTACGTTTACGATTTTACCTTACAATTCTATTTAAATTTAATATTTACTGACCGGATTACCAGCATGTCAGCTTATGAAATATTTTATTCCTGTGAGCACTCAAGCAAAATCTATTTGCCCTAGTCACACGTATCTTAATAAATGTATAAAAAGAAGAAGATAACACTAATTTTCCTGAAACCATGTTGTAATATATACTCAAAGTTTATCCTGGTTGGTAATGGCCATACTTTAAATTGCCTTTAATCTGGAAGACGGCTGCCGCGAATATACACTAAAGGACTATTTTCAGAAATAATACTACTTATGGTGTTTTATTGACATTTTTATTTACATGGACAAACATTCTGCTGTTTTTAAACTTCAGGTTAATAAGCTAACCAAATCGGCCTCTGTGGTCTTGAATCAAGCTTTGTAACTCACTCCTTTCAGTTGATCTGGCGTCAGCTGTTTAGAGGACAGATTGTGAACTAGGACGTTGTTCTCTGCCTTAACTGAGTGGCTCATATTTCGAAGCTTATCCACCAGCACTGCATCTCGTTTCGCTCAAAATTTTCTGGCTTGGCTGCTAATCACATGCCGAAAAAGTGTACTCTCGTCTTCATCGATGAGTTTAGCGAACCTTGCAACCGCTTGGCTAGAAATCCCGCAGCCGAAGACGGCAGTCCTGGAGGAGCCCTCGTATCCTTCACCCGCCGTGTTGCGTTACCCATCATTAAGCCTGACTCGTGTTCACCAGTGGCCTGCAAGACACACTCTTCGGAAGCACATAGTTGTCGAAACATCTGTGGAGGAACTGGATTTACTTGTACGCATATGGCACACGAAAGTTAAAATAGTATTTATTCACTCAGGAATGGATTCACACCGATCCAAATGGCTTTCCGAAGCAAACAAATCTTCGTATTGGTGGAAGGGGTCACGAACAGGCAACCACCTTACCATACTAAAGTCAAGAAAGCTATAATAGTAGAGGGGAACGAGAGATTTTAGGGGTAACTGGATACAAAAATGCTTCGGGCTCATTTGCCTTCATTCAGCCAATTATAACCCTGACCACTAGCTGTAACGGGAAACACAAATATGCATAAACACACAGCTGACGCAGATGGTCGGGATCTTTGCAGTCCACTTCTGGTAAAAACTTATAAATAAATTAGAAAAAGATGCTTGATCTCAACATTGAACCTTGGGGGACACCAATCACTAGGACAGTGTGCCTTGATTGCTTTTGGTCTAGACAACAAAAAAAGATGAGCGACTAAGAGGGAACTTTTTCCTCGGATAAAGAAGTTTGCATCTGATCTCACTATTATCAAACCGTAAAGGCGTCACTGGTAAAAAAACACCATCGAGTGCGTGTATCATGCACATTAAGCCTCTTGTTCAGCTTTGTAAAGTGAGTTCATGACAAATGATCTCTCCATACGAACGTTTATGGTGAATTGGACAGGATTGTGTGGATCAACCTTCGCTTTTGGGTCTCCTGCATGGTTTTACAACAGACTGAGGTCAGGCTGATTGTTCCTTAGTCGATAGCAAATACACAAATATTACTTTTGTGAAGTGATATGACTAATTCTATTTTCCACTCCGTGGTAGGAGTTCCAGTATCGAACGACTTTTAGCATAAATTCAATAATGGCTTAGCCAGTTCTCGGGCAAGTTTAAGCACTGAGTTTTCTGGAATCTTCGAAGGCTAACTTTCTTTCAAGTTCCCAGTACTTTCAAAATCACTTCTTCCCGAATCTGGATACTTTTATTATGTTCTCTTTGCTAAATGGATCGAAATTCGCTACTCTTGTGAGAAAAAATACCAAAAACTGAGGGAAATGTTTAGATTTGTTTACCTTTCGATATCTCGAGAATCATTATTCCTCAAATCTGGGATCAAATAAATGTTTTTGCATCGTGTCAAAGTATCTGTAGCGTAATTAAGGATCTTTCTCAGCTCAATGCAGCAAATTATTCTTGAAATTTCATAAAAAAATAAACCATTAACCTTGTCTCTCTTGTATTCATATTTTCCCAAGGCTACACGTCAGCTGTTTCAGCAGAAATTCTTCTACGGCCTTTCTTTTGTGTAGACCTATTTTTAGACCTCATGCTAGCTGCTGAAACCGGTTGGTTTTCCTGGACCTTGATAAAGGCATTTCATTGAATGCCACAAACTTTCCTTGAAAAACTGCTAGTCCTTGGGGATGTTTCCGAAATGGGCGTCCTACTCCATCTGCGATCCCACTGTTTTCGTTAAACAAAGTTTGCCAAACAAGTGCGTAACACTCACTAATGTGGTAAGGATCTCACTCGAGCGGGCGGACAAATGGGATCGAGTGAGATCCTTACCACATTAGTGAGTGTTACGCACTTGTTTGGCTTGTTTATGTACCTCACTGCACAAGGCATATGATGTACTGATGATCGGTAATGACCGTGAAACAGCTGTCTGCGTCTTGCCTGTTGCACTCTTAGCAACATATTTGTGCTATATATATGGTATGTGTCCTATGACACAACGTTCGTTTATCGCCGGTAGGTAACTGGCGGGCGGACAAATGGGATCGAGTGAGATCCTTACCACATTAGTGAGCGTTACGCACTTGTTTGGCTTGTTTATGTACCTCACTGCACAAGGCATATGATGTACTGATGATCGGTAATGACCGTGAAACAGCTGTCTGCGTCTTGCCTGTTGCACTCTTAGTAACATATTTGTGCTATATATATGGTATGTGTCCTTTGACACAACGTTCGTTTATCGCCGGTAGGTAACTGGTGGGCGGACAAATGGGATCGAGTGAGATCCTTACCACATTAGTGAGTGTTACGCACTTGTTTGGCTTGTTTATGTACCTCACTGCACAAGGCATATGATGTACTGATGATCGGTAATGACCGTGAAACAGCTGTCTGCGTCTTGCCTGTTGCACTCTTAGCAACATATTTGTGCTATATATATATATGGTATGTGTCCTATGACACAACGTTCGTTTATCGCCGGTAGGTAACTGGCGGGCGGACAAATGGGATCGAGTGAGATCCTTACCACATTAGTGAGCGTTACGCACTTGTTTGGCTTGTTTATGTACCTCACTGCACAAGGCATATGATGTACTGATGATCGGTAATGACCGTGAAACAGCTGTCTGCGTCTTGCCTGTTGCACTCTTAGCAACATATTTGTGCTATATATATATATATACGAATAAATTGGAATACGGGCATCCCAAGAAGTATAATTCGAAGTAAAGAAGTTTTTTGGGAAACAATGAGTAACTTTTATTCTGTAAATTTTCGACGCTGGTTCGCCAGGTCGTCGTCAGACTTGTGGTAAATGGGCAAAAAAACAGTTTAAATTTAAAACATGTCGGAAAATCGATATTGCTGAATCAGTCCTGCCAATAGCTGTCATTGTTGATGCACATCTCAATATGATTGGCTACCGCCCTTTCCACTTGTCTTTGAGATTATTGTACACGGCATCCAATTCGATGTGCCGATTAAGGCACGAGTCATCAGAATGAATGGCCTCTAAGAATTCCCGGCCTCTCTTCGATGGGCAGAAGCCAACAATACCTGTTTTATCCCATGCAAATTTGTGCCCAGTTTCTAGTGTATGCACGGCAACTTAAGACAGGTGGTCTCGTCTCTTGACAGTCAACTGATGTTCGTGTAGGCGTGTAGAGACAGATTTTCCTGTTTGGCCGCAATACACAACATTACAACTGTTACATGGGATTTTGTAAACGGATTCTTTTTTATCTAAAGATAAAAGATAAAGATAAAGGATGCCGTGTACAATAATCTCAAGGACAAGTGGAAAGGGCGGTAGCCAATCATATTGAGATGTGAATCAACAATGACAGCTATTGGCAGGACTGATTCAGCAATATCGATTTTCCGACATGTTTTAAATTTTAAACTGTTTTTTTGCACATTTACCACAAGTCTGACGACGACCTGGGGAACCAGCGTCGAAAAATTTACATAATAAGGTTATTCATTGTTTCCCGAAAAGAACTTCTTTACTGAAAAATATATATACATATATGTATATATATATATATATTATATATATAGATATATATATATATATATGAATCGTTAAGGTAGTATGCATTCCGAGATGATAAATGAAGAAAGAAGAATATCAGAGCTCTAATGGAGAAGTAGTACCGAAGAAATTATATTCATTGCCATACATGCAGAGCATTTCGGAAACGATCGCCCGACAATTAGACCGATTTGGCATCTGCATCGCTCACAAGCCAGCGTCCTCCCGGCGGGCAGCACTATCACGTGTTAAAAATCCTGTACTCAAAGAGCAACAAGCCAACGTTATTTACCGCATTCCATGTGCAAATTACTCTTGCGCTTACGTAGGCCATACTGGCCGACGACTCGGGACCCACATAAACGAACACAAACTGGCTATCCACTGACGCGATTTATTGTCTCTCGTGTTTGCGCACGCCGTTGATTGCGATCACCGCTTCAATTGGGAGGGAACTGAAGTGGTCGCCATGGCTAGCACCAAACAAGCACGTGAATTCCTCGAAGCTTGGCCCTCCGGCACAAACAGCATCAACCGCCACGTCGATCTGGATGCGCATGACGAAGGTCTGCGTGCACGGTCCACTGACTTGCGCCCACCTTAAAATAAACAACTGCTTATCTGTGCCCAGCCAAATTTAACCTCGCTGGCTCTGCATCTCCCGCCACGTGACTTGCTATCAAATCTCTAGCACCCCTCCCCTTACATGTGAGAGCTATCGTAACAGGATTCACGGCCCCCAAACCTCCCATGGCGTCAGTCTGTCGATGTTACCCCTGTGCCCCTAAACCCTCCAGCGTGACAATCCCAACTCTCCCTTCTCATTTTGTCTGACGACGGCTTGGTGTAACCAGCTTGAAAATTCAAGAGTAAACCTCGATTTTCCGACGAGGCTTCTTTCTTCATTTATCATCTCGGAATGCATACTACCTTGACTATTCATTTATATATATATGCAAAAGTTGTCTAACGAAAACAGTGGGATCGCAGATGGAGTAGGACGCCCTCTTCGGAAACATCCCCAAGGACTAGCAGTTGTTCAAGGAAAGTTTGTGGCATTCAATGAAATGCCTTTATCAAGGTCCAGGAAAACCAACCGGCTACAGCAGCTAGCACGAGGTCTAAAAATAGGTCTACACAAAAGAAAGGCCGTAGAAGAATTTCTGCTGAAACAGCTGACGTGTAGCCTTGGGAAAATATGAATACCAGAGAGACAAGGTTAATGGTTTATTTTTTTATGAAATTTCAAGAATAATTTGCTGCATTGAGCTGAGAAAGATCCTTAATTACGCTACAGCTACTTTGACACGATGCAAAACATTTATTTGATCCCAGATTTGAGGAATAATGATTCTCGAGATATCGAAAGGTAAACAAATCTAAACATTTCCCTCAGTTTTTGGTATTTTTTCTCACAAGAGTAGCGAATTTCGATCCACCTAGCAAAGAGAACATAATAAAAGTATCCAGATTCGGGAAGAAGTGATTTTGAAAGTACTGGGAACTTGAAAGAAAGTTAGCCTTCGAAGATTCCAGAAAACTCAGTGCTTAAACTTGCCCGAGAACTGGCTAAGCCATTATTGAATTTATGCTAAAAGTCGTTCGATACTGGAACTCCTACCACGGAGTGGAAAATAGAATTAGTCATATCACTTCACAAAAGTAATATTTGTGCATTTGCTATCGACTAAGGAACAATCAGCCTGACCTCAGTCTGTTGTAAAACCATGCAGGAGACCCAAAAGCGAAGGTTGATCCACACAATCCTGTCCAATTCACCATAAACGTTCGTATGGGGAAATCATTTGTCATGAACTCACTTTACAAAGCTGAACAAGAGGCTTAATGTGCATGATGCAGGCACTCGATGGTGTTTTTTTTACCAGTGACGCCTATACGGTTTGATAATAGTGAGATCAGATGGAAACTTCTTAAGCCGAGGAAAAGGTTCCCTCTTAGTCGCTCATCTGTTTTTGTTGTCTAGATGAAAAGCAATCAGGCACACTGTCCTAGTGATTTGTGTCCCCCAAGGTTCAATGTTGAGATCAAGCATCTTTTTCTAATTTATTTATAAGTTTTTACCAGAAGTGGACTGCAAAGATCCCGACCATCTGCGTCAGCTGTGTGTTTATGCATATTTGTGTTTCCGGTTACAGCTAGTGGTCAGGGTTATAATTGGCTGAATGAAGGCAAATGAGCCCGAAGCATTTTTGTATCCAGTTACCCCTAAAATCTCTCGTTCCCCTCTACTATTATAGCTTTCTTGACTTTAGTCTGGTAAGGTGGTTGCCTGTTCGTGACCCCTTCCACCAATACGAAGATTTGTTTGCTTCGGAAAGCCATTTGGATCGGTGTGAATCCATTCCTGAGTGAATAAATACTATTTTAAATTTCGTGTGCCATATGCGTACAAGTAAATCCAGTTCCTCCACAGATGTTTCGACAACTATGTGCTTCCGAAGAGTGTGTCTTGCAGGCCACTGGTGAACACGAGTCAGGCTTAACGATGGGTAACGCAACACGGCGAATGAAGGATACGAGGGCTCCTCCAGGACTGCCGTCTTCGGCTGCGGGATTTCTAGCCAAGCGGTTGCAAGGTTCGCTAAACTCATCGATGAAGACGAAAAAACACTTTTTCGGCATGTGATTAGCAGCCAAGCCAGAAAATTTTGAGCGAAACGAGATGCAGTGCTGGTGAATAAGCTTCGAAATATGAGCCACTCAGCTGAGGCAGAGAACGACGTCCTAGTTCACAATCTGTCCTCTAAACAGCTGACGCCAGATCAACTGAAAGGAGTGAGTTACAAAGCTTGATTCAATACCACAGTGGCCGATTTGGTTAGCTTATTAACCTGAAGTTTTAAAAGAGCATAAACTTTGTCCATGTCCTTTGGATTGGGTGTGACTGGCTGATGACCGCTAATAAGCCAGAAATGGCCAGTCCGTTCTCCATTGTCTTTGTCGGTTCCACCTTATCAATATATATATATATATATTAATATATATGGCACGTATATTATACCGTACGTCCGACATAGGTACTACTTAAAAGCCCATACACGGGTCTCGCCGATGTTTCTGCTGCTGCGTGACGCAGCAACGAGGGTTTCGGCTCCTCAGTGGGTCCCCCCAGCGTTCTCTATGCGGTTTCTGGTATATGGACTCCAGAGAATAATCAAGGAAATAATTTCTGAAATTATTTTTTGCAGGACTTGTAGTCAGATGATTCGGACATGACTTTTAGGGTCAGACCCGAAATATATATATATATATATATATATATATATATATATATATATATAACCACATTTTATTGCCAGGTCACTCTTTAAAACCACGCACAGGTAAAGCAAGGTCGATGGATGCACGTTCGTTTTCAGTAACAGTTTGGTTGCAGTGTTGAACGCTCTGCCCGCGGTTGTTGTTCTCTCGTCCACTGTTAATTCCTTTGAGCACAAACTGGACGCTTATCAAAACCCCCTTTTAGTCCAATTGCATTTTAATTATACGATTCACAATAATTTAGTAGTCTTTTTATGTACTTGCGACTAGTATCCGGCTGATTGTTTTTCCATGCCATTACGGAAACACGGTTTATTCAATTTCCTTTATGTATCGATGTTTTATTAGCCACTTTGTAATCAATAAAGAGCTCAAAGGCGTTCACCTATCTTTTCCTTAATAAAACTGAACTGAACTGAAATTCATTGCATATATTACAGAGGACAGACCGTACTCCTATCAAAGTACCACATAATCATTTCGACCGCGTACACTGTCAGGACCTTTAGCAACAAAGCAATCAATTTAATAAGCTTGTTGAAACTGGGACATGTTTTACGAGTCAAGCTTCAAAAGAAAACTTCAAGCCCTTCGCTTACATATCTGTCTATTGAATCATGGGTGAATTGAATTCACCGCTCAGAAACACACCAGGCCGGCTGATCATATGCGTTATATAAGCGTCAAGATCCGTCCGCGGCTTCGAGACTATGCGCCCTCCAACATCATTTTCATGCAACAGACCGTCACATACAGTTAGGGCTGTTCTTTAAATGCATGAAAATTCTTCCCTTCTGGGCAGTTCTTTATGCCTCTAGTACAAACTTGTTATTCTGGTCACCGTTGCTGATGCTCTGTAGCAGTCATGTTTCCGGTAATGTTTTATTCTGATGATATCAGATCCCAATCTCTGAAAGGGCGATCCAAAGATCATTAAAAACAAGTCCATGCAACCTTTTTGCTCTACCCGCGTGAATCTCCACGTGGCTGATGAACTTCTTACAATATAAATGTCGATACAAGTGGTTTGGGGGCCCAATCAGCAATTTTTGAAGGCACTCCTGTAACCAAATATTCCGAAATTAAGGACTTCGGTTAAAAGTTACACCAAGAATTTAGTTCGCTCGCCCTCACTCCGATAGAATTATGGTCAAAGCCGCCCAGAGTTATGGCACTTTTTCTGATTGTTTGTAGTTTCCGGAAATTAAATTAAAATTTCTTGGAATGTTTGTCCTTTTCCTTCTTGAATATTGCTGCCCATTTTTGGGTTTAATGAACAAGTCTAGCTGCATTGCGGCTGCTAGCAGGGCTCTAGAATGAGCCCTAAGGCACAACGGAACGACTGAGTCCCGTAATTGATCGGTGAGCGCACACCTTCAAAGATATTTTACTAGATAAGTCTTGTGTATTCGCAGTCTGGAAACTGGTCTCTCCCTTGTTCAAATCTTCTCCGGATTTCAGCCGCTTACCTCTGTAGGTCGTCCATACAACCTACGTACTTCTTCACTGATTATACCTTCTCCTATATCCTCAACTGCTAAAGGATCTCTGTTCTTTGCTTCCAGGTATTGCTTCCTTTGGAATAACCTACCAACTCGATATAAGGTTATCAAATAGCCTGTCTGCTCTCGAAAGCGAATACCGCAAATTTAGCTTAAAAATTGATTTGATTAACATTTTTATTTTTTCTCCTCGTCTTTTCCAAGCACCACTCGCCATGACTACCAGGAATAATCATCGGGAATTTAAGAGACTGCCTCCAAATTACGTTTTAATGCATCGAGTCTCTCATGAAATACAATGTCTTCGTAACCTGCCCCTCAGTCAACTAATCGGATAATATTGGAATGCAAATTTTAACCTTCCTCCGTCTTGTTTCCCGATAATCATCATCAGACTTCCATTTTAACTACTGAGACGTCAAAGCCTCACATTCATTTTTGGCTCTTATGTTAAATAGCACCCATGAGTGCAATATATTAACTTCTTCGTACTCAATCGCCGGATCCTTTCATCATACGCTCAGAAGTAACCTTCCCTGCTTCCGAGCACCTTTCTCCATGACTCAGAGGAAGGAGCATAGAGAATTTAGGAGACCAAATCTCCCCCCTCTCTCTCTCCAATTGTCATTTCGCTTGTCGTAAAATCTCATCAGAAATCTGGCTTTTTTCAATTAATATATTGTGTCCCCCACGAACCACAATGTCTCCATAATCCCCCCCTTAGACAAATGATCGGATTCATATTGACGCGCACGGTTTAAATCACATGCGTTTCGTTTGCCGCTAACTGGAGGCCTTTCTTGAGGTTTCATTGCAGCGTTTAGCCGAACGACTTTCAACACTATATCAAATTGCTTTTTCAAGCTCATCTCCCTTAGCGCTGCTAAACAACCCTACTGATCGATGCAGGTCACAGCGCCGTCATTGGACTATGAAATAGCTTGCAAATCATCCGGAGCGCCGCGCCTTCCTGGCACTGTCGGTGCCAGAGCTTGTTTAGTTCACGTCTGGCATTTCCCCACTTATTGTTGCTAGTGAGGGCATCACGCATTCATGAGGACTAACCGCCACGTGGCATACCGACTGGCTCTGGAGACCATAATAAATTAGATACTGCATGAAAAAGACAATTCAAAGATTTAGCTGGGATGCTTTCATGCTGCATCGCATCTGGCCTTGCAGAAGGTGGGACGAAGGTTGCCCCACGACAACATCACGAAGTTATCATCTAGACATTACGTCACTGCATTTCAAACCCAAAGTCATCTCCTGAAAATCCAACAGAATTTCGCTATCTCCGAAGATGGGCTAGAGCCGGAATCCGAAATGTCCTGGCGAATGAAACTGTCGTCCTAGTGATGGCCCCGAGTGCTTGTTCTATTTTCATTGGTCGTGAGTCAATCAGCGTACTCTTTTATGCACTAAAGTCAGTCGACCACAAACCCAGAACACTTCTACGGAATCGTAGAGCAAGTAACTTTGACCAATTACAAATTTCCTTATAAAAACCGGATTAAAATCAATCTCGTGTTTTGTTATAATTGCCAAACAGATCTTTGGTATCGCATATAAAAACTCCTATTAACTTACAGAAGTTCGGATGTAATGCCAACTACGTGCATGCAATTAATTCCATTTTATCTGGTAACCATATTGTGTTTTCCGTTAGAATTTAAGAACACTTTTCTCTTAGACGCCTAAAACTGCAATTTTCTAAGGCCAACAGCTTCTGGATATTTCATTGTGACTTTATTAAAACCCTGAATTTGATAAAGCTAGTTTTCGAAGAATTATATGTTCCTAATTTCCCGTAATTCAAATTCCGCACTTGTCTTTTGCGCTTTTCGGTGTATTTAAACAAGTGACTAATATGAACCTACAGGAGCCCATGCCTTCTGTTTTATGAGTGGGCTACATATCTGATCATTGCCCGACCGAGATCTGGAGTTTTAAGGCACAGGAGGGTAGCGTGGTGAGTAGAAATAAATAATTAAAATTTTTCGTCAGCATCCACAGGAACACTGGACTGGCCAATTCTGGCTTATTTTTCGGCTTCATTCCACTCGATCATGCATCTCCACCCTCGGCAGCAGAGGACACTATTTTGACAACTGCGGTATTATACGAGACTTGCAGTTTTTAAGTATCCATGGGCGCGGGTAGTCTGACTTAAATAAAAATTAAAGAATCGTTGACAAAGAGTTTTGCCCTGGTTCTTCCCGCTAATGTTACTTATTTACAAAAGGCAGTGGCTATTTCGTCCTGTGACAATCAAAAATATTTCTGAAATTTCGTACAAACTTGAGGCGTTCGGTTAGTTGCCGCAAATTCATATAAAATAAAATAGGGTCTTGCAGGACAGGAGAACGTGTTGATAAACTATAAGTTGCCGAGTGATTATAATAACAGTAACCAAGATGTTGAAAGGGAGTGAAAAAAACATCGTTTATATCTTACTGATAAAAAACTGTCCTAAAGGGTCTATAGTTCGAATGATGAAGCAATATGCATTTTGACATGGGTTTTCTTCAACATCTGCTTTCAAAAGTTCCTTGTCAAGTGTGTACAACCATCCTCTATCTTACTCAATATAAAAGCTCTCATTGCCACTGCAGCATTTTGTAAACGAGTTTTGAACTGTTCAATCAATTGTAGACCCTTATCCCCATGTTCTAGTGAAATTGGCTGCTCTTTCGGAAGTATTATGACCTCATGCAACATAAGTAAACGTATGTTTTTTATTGATTCACCTTCATTGGTAAGACCTTAAAAGTTCCAAAAGAGTATTCTGAAATAACTTATAAAACATTATTAAAGATAAAACATCGATTATGAAGCATCTGCAATTTTGTATCAAACACTGAAACAATTAGAAATTATTTTCAATTTTGAAGGTGAGTCGAAAAATCGGCCTATATTTTCCCAAACGCCCTTATGCAATCTCCTGCCGGAGTCAAGTCCAACAAATCTAACAAGAACCCAATATAAGGAAAATGATTTATTATGATATCTCCGAAGTGCTTAGCAGAATTCAAGAAAAACGAATGCGTTCATTTCGAAAATAATTATGTTAAAATGTACAAAATAAACTCGAACAATAGTGAGAACTGGCGGACATTATAAAGTCTTAATCCGATGGTGCTATGCAGAATTTCCAGATATTCGAGCAATCAGATGAATTTTTAAAGCCACCTTATTCTTAGGATATGCATACACACAGCAATAAAAGTTAATTTTCAATAAGCCCGCCGTCAAAGGGCTTATTACCAATCATAAGCATACATATCTGTTTCTTTATTAAAATGAATTTAATACAAACTACAGTGTCAAATGGGCTTAACACATTCTAAAGAATATGAGTGGCTTCCGAGCAGTGAGGCAGTTTGGACAGGATTCTGAATGCTGAAAGTTCACACTGCCTCAAAAGGCAGTGTGACCAAAGAAATCGTCGTAAGATTTAACTGGACCTGAATATATCCACATAGAACGATTTTTGTGTAAACTGACAGCAACAGAAACTAGAAATGTTGTACATATTTTGTACAGAAACCCAGAATGCACTCCTAAACCCCTTAACAAACGGAGCTGTATAATTTCCTGCTTTTGCTTTAGCCTACATATCAACGCGGGTATGCGTGGTGGGCTAGGTTTACGGATATGCTACTGGACAGCGCAGGATTCATGGTTGATTATGCATATATCTGGCATGATTGACACTTATGATCCCGTTTCGCATATAGAGGTCCTACGGTCGTCTACTCGGCAGGTGGTAGCAGCGACCACACCGGCTTAACCAGCTGACTGCGTGCGTCGCGCATGGCGCAGCCTTCGACGTGCCGACAACACGTGAAGCCAGGTCCGGAAAAAGCTCCAGCGTACGCACGCATGCACGCGCGCGCACACACGACAGTTCGACCGTCGATTACGACGAGGTCCACCGTATGCTTCACGGAAGGGAGGTGCAGGGACGGTGACTTGCGCGTGATTTAGTTTAAAGTGATAGTAGACTTGCGCTGCATCTACCGCACTCTCTCCTCCTCCCTCACCTGAGCCCTATGTCATGGCAGGGTCAAGAAGACCGGAGGCGGGAGAAGGGTGCAGGTGGCTAGTGCGGCCGGAGCCGCCCCTGGGCGTGCAACCACACCTGGTGCGGATCCTACGGAGTGGGAGTGCCATAAAGGCCACATTAAGAAGGAGCCAATGCAGCCTGACTCTCAGTCCGCCAGTCAGCCACTACACACAAAACACACATTGGGCTGACCACGTGGTCCGAGTGTTCCCGTCAGTTATAAACCTTCCAAGCCACGGCTTTTAGTGCACCGTGATAGTTTCAAGCGCGCCAGCTTGTTTATGGTGAGGAAAATGCGCTGAGCTGTTGACCTCTCTGTATCCCCCACCCCCAAAATCAGACCATCATCCAAGCCACTCAGTTGTCTGATTTGACAGTGGGCGCATTGGCTGACGGGTTGGCGTACCCGTCTTCGTGCGCCAACGCACGACCTGGCCCCCATTACGCACACACCAGGATTTACTTGCTCAGGGGCTATGGAGGAGCCATCGCCGTCTGACTCCAGTCGACACACACTCGACATAATCGACAGCCACTCAACACACACAGCACATACTCTGGGCCGACGGCGTGGTCTGGTGTAAGCGTCAGATTTACAGCCTTCCAAGCCATGGTTTCTATGAAACCGTGATATTCTCAGGTACGTGATGATGGTGAGGGTTCTATGTATTGGTGTAGGTAGTGTGCGCTGCTGTGGCTTAGCCTCCAGTGGTTTACCGCAGGTTGTCGTGGAGGTGCATGTGTCCCAATAGGCCCATGTGGTGTGTGCATGTGCGGGAGCAGTGAGGCAGTGGAGGCGGGCGCGGTGACTGTATGTCGGAGCCCCAGGCACCGGTTCACCAGCCTCCGTGCGATGGATTCACAGGTGACAAACCAGGCCAATGCGTGAAGTGAAGTTGCGGGCGCAGTGTGGGCAGGAGAAATCGGTAGAGGCTGGGGGGATATCATTCATGGAAGTGGGGGTGGCAGTGGCGGTAGGAATGGCCGGAGCGGAGGGTGTGCATGGGGTATCAGTGTTGTCAGTATTGCGGTGAATTCCACTTTCATGGATGCGCATGTGACTGAATAGGCCTATGCGATGAGTGAATGCACGAGGACAGTGAGGGCAGTAAAGGCGGCGATCTCTGCTGTGTGTTGGGGCTTCAGGCCCTGGTTCCCCAGTCTCGGTCGTGTAAAGGTGAGTTCGCATCTCCTGACACTTCTCTTGTAGCTGGCGGGCGGCAAAGATCATATCAGTTTTCCCGCGGTGCCGGCAAAAGCCACATTGGCTTTCCGGGAGCAGGCCCTGCTCTAGGTGACCGTTCAGACGATTAAGAAGGATACGGGCGAAGATCTTCTGGACGATGTTTGGCGACAAGATGCCTCTGTGATTATCACAGAGTTGCCGGTTCCCCTTCTGTTTGTAGAGATGGACGATGGTCGCATCTTTGAAATCCGGAGGAACTTGTCCTTGGCGCCTTATCTCCTGGAAGAATAATGTGAGTTCTGCCGTCAGCCGGGGTCCACCGTGCTTGTAGACTTCCGGTGGGATTGCGTCGGATCCCGGTGCTTTACCGCTGGAAATCTGCTGCACGGCCCGGATGGTTCCTGGTAGGAAAAGCGGCAGATTCAAATCATTGTTCGTGTCTACTTGAGGGAACCGGTCAATGGCAGCATCGGTGTCATTTTGTCAAACCAATCCTGGTGTTGACGGCATGCGCGTCCAAGGCTTTGGAGAGCAGTGAACTGGATGGCGTTCCGCAGTCGACACCATCGTGTCTCAATAGTGGCGTTATCATCTGGAGCATTCAGGTTTTCCAGTTTCTGGGTTATTTATTTGCTTATATAAAAACAGTAAGCAGTCAAATTTAACATAAAAGGTATTTAATTTACTTAGCGGTCGCTTACCTTGAGGCCTTCGTCGGGGTTGAAGTCGGACCCTCATCTGGGAGATGACGAGGCGGTGATCCGTCCAACCATCGGCATCGCGGATCGCCTTGGTTACCATCACGTCCTGTCAATCTTGCCTCCGGACGAGACCATAGTCCAGCAGATGCCAGCGCCGTGCCGAGAGTGCATCCACGTGGCATGCTCCGCGTCGGAAGGCGTAGGAAGGTGCTGGTCAGCATGAGACGGTGTTTCGTATAGGTTTACAGAAGAAGGAGGCCGTGGGAACTCAGTACTCCCTGCCAGGCAGCGTGGTTCGTCCGGACGCGGGCATTGAAGTCCCCAAGGACAATTTACTTGTACACCTTCGGCACTGTCACCAGCAGGTCGTGCAGGTCCTCGTAGAATTTGTCCTTCACCGCATCAGAGCTCGTCATTAGGGGAGCGTGGGCGCTGATGATGGTGGCGAACTTTTATCCCCGAAGAGGCAGGCGGAGACTCATCAGGCGATCATTGATACCCTGCGGCAGACAGCGCAGTCGTCCCACAATGTCGTTCCGGATGGCAAAGGCAATACCAGCGTCACGTCGCTCTGCCTTTGGCCGGCCGCTCCAGAAGAAGGTGTAGCCGGCACTCTCCTCCTCCAGCTGACCCTGTTCAGAGAATAGGGTCTCGCTGAGAGTAGCAATGTCCACCTTATATCGAACCAATTACCGAACAACTAGCACTTTTCTGCGTTCCGGTTGGCGGCTCCTCGGATTTTATTAAAGGAATCGAAGATTTCAGGCTACTAGAGTGAGCAAGCTCACTAGAGCAGTCCCGGGGAGAGGTACCCCCGGAGAGTACGGTGGGGGATTGGGAGAGTTGTTGTTGGCATTTTTAGAGTTTTCGACCGCATGTAACTGCAGTCTGCTGCAGCTGTCATGAGACCCAGCATTTGTTTAGGGCAACCATTTCTAGCTCCCTCCCCTGCGAGAGATAAGCAGTATTGTCCCTAAATAGGGCTGCTGAGTCATCAAAGGCGACTCTTGAACTCCACTATGGGTCACAATTTGGGTAAGTTAGAGGATGATGGACTCGCCTGGGCCGCCTACGTGATTGCAGTCGCGCCCGCCACGTGACTTTTCAACCAATAGGGAGGAGGGAAGGGCGAGGAGAAGGGGAGAAGAGCAGAAGTAAGAGTGAGGAGAGGAGAAAAAGAGGAAAAAAGAAGGGCGAGATGAGAGGGGAGGCCGAGAGAGTGGGAAAAGTAGGAGGAAGGGAGCAGACGTACCGGATGTGGAAACAAACACAAAATCGGAGACCTTCACCTGGTTTTAGCCCGCCGGTCATGGCGGTTGCCCGGGGTGTGGCCGCTGGGTGGAACCCAGCTTCGAGGAGCCACTGGTGAGAATTTGGTACCAGATATAGGCGACCACAGGGGCATTTACCACCTCGTACGAGACAAATGGAGCGACCTGTGTGATGCTACCCCCTAACTGAGTACCCTCTTCACCCCACACATGGCGGTTCGACCGTCGTAGGCTGAAGATGTTTACCGTATGCTCTCTACAGAAGGGCGGTGCAGGAACGGTGGCTTGTCCGAAAATTAGTTGAATGTGATAGTAGACTTTGCACTGCATCTACCGCACCCGCTCTTCCCTTACCCGCGTGTCCAGTGTCAAGATATTGTCAAGAACACTAAGGGCAGGGTCGGGCGCAGGTGAATCATTTTTCCACCATGCTGCAACAGTGGGTGGTGCAGCATGAGTCAGAAATTCTATGCGTTACCATGGTTGGCACGTGCATCACCCCAAATAAGAATAACGCCCTAGCGTACCCTGATTTGGCCCCGGTATTGGTCCAGCACACCTACCACGCAGCCCGTTTTGGAGGCTCACGGTTCGACAACCGTCGTAGTCCGGCAATGTCCACCATTATGCTCCACAGAATGGTGGTGCGGGGACGGTGACTTGCGCGTGGATTAGTTTTTAAGTGATAGTAGTCTTGTAGTGTCCGAAGATGTCGAGGAGAGCACACACTGTGGAGTATATCACTCGGACCAGCTTTAGCCATATAATGTTAAGCACTTCATCAGACACACAAGTATAGATAGCAGGACAGAATATGTTTATAACGTAAGGGATCTGTGTTTACAGTAACAAAATGTAGATAATAAAAGAGAAGTATAAAGATACAAGCGAATACTGAGGACATGTAAAATCTATCCATTTGGAGTGGGAGAGTGTAACGAAGGATCAGTTAGATACCACGGGGGGGGAGTACAGCGCTGTTGGCAAATGCGAGTGAGGGTCGTGGAGATGCTGACGGTCAAGGACTTGCGAGACGGTACGATGGCTGTAACGAGGGGAGATGTCAGCGGTAGAAGGGAAGGAACACCGGCCATCTTCACTGACCATCGATCACACCATTCCCATCCAGGATCCACACGAAAATTGTCCCTTATCCATTCAAACAATTCTGTCGGAACTGTGGTCCGTAACAGACTTGCTAGACCCTGCCTGCGTTCTCTCCCCACCTGAGCCCCGGGGTCAAGAAGACCAGAGGCGGGGAGAGGGCGCAGGTGGCTGGATGACTATGCCCCCCCCCCAGGGTTAGCATTTGTTATCGGAGCGCAACTCGTATAACGCCTGCCCTGCCCTGACGAAGCCCCCGTGTTGGTCCAACGCATCTACCACGTGGCCCATTTAGGGGAGGGGGGCCTCACGCACGAACACACACACATGATCGCTCGACTGTCGATTGCGACGATATCTATCGTGTACCCCATGGCAGGCTGGACGCAGTGACGTAAAATTGTGTTTTGAAAAGTTCAAAGAGCATTAATGACACTCTTTCATACCTCAAAAACCAGGACTCGGTTTCAATCCAGAGTCAAGAAGACCAGATCGGGCGCAGGTGGTTAGTGTGTGGCCATAGCCACCCATAAGCCTGCTGCCACACAATCTCCAAATGTGTGGCATCTACTATGAGTGCGTATATGTGTTCCATGCGCTCATATTACCCTGTGTCTGTCCCGTGCGTCTACCTCATAGCCTGCTGTATGGGAAAAAGATTTCTCTGACACGCACACAGGGCCGATTACGAGTTCGTTCACAATTTGGCCGCATGCCAAGCCTCGACTTTGAGCTCAGGGTGTTAATTTCAGAACGTGTCCCATTTATTATAATGAAGACTGCATTGATTTGCCATGGAGGTGGAGCTCCCAGGGTTGGCCTTACACATTCGTTCTTTCTCCCACTTGTTCACTGCCTGTCAGTCATTCGGTGCTCGGATTGGGCGTAGTGCCTGACAGGGTCGCAACCACTAGTTTACGTGACCAGGCACCAGATTGGACCAAAAACATGCTTCCCGAAGGCTTGCATGGGATATAAATATATATATATAATGGAACCGACAACGACAAGAGATACCGGAATGGCCATTTCTGGCTTATTAGCCGTCATCAGCCAGACATACCCAATCCCAAGTACACCTGGGATTCGAACCCACGACCTTTCGTATTTGAGTCGAACGCTTTACCATTGAGCCACAGGCTCGTTGTTTTGTCAGTTGTGATCGGGAATATGATGATAGTGTGGGGCTCACCGATCTGCTTAAGGTACATGTATGTTCCGTTGTGCCCTGGAGCTTAGACTAGAGCTCTCCGAGGCGGTCGCATAGTGACGTGTAGCATATGATGAAATGGAACTGACAAAGACAAGGGAGACCGGAATGGCCATTTCTGGCTTATCAGCCGTCATCAGCCAGTCATACCCAATCCCAAGTGTGGCACACCTGGGATTCGAACCCGCGACCTTTGGTATTTGAGTCGAACGCTCTACCATTGAGCCACAGGCTCGTTGTTTTGTCAGTTGTGATCGGGAATATGATGATAGTGTGGGGCTCACCGATCTGCTTAAGGAACATGTATGTTCCGTTGTGCCCTGGAGCTCAGACTAGAGCTCTCCCAGGCGGTCGCATAGCGACGTGTAGCATATGATGAAATGAAACTGACAAAGACAAGGGAGACCGGAATGGCCATTTCTGGCTTATCAGCCGTCATCAGCCAGTCATACCCAATCCCAAGTGTGGCACACCTGGGATTCGAACCCGCGACACTTGGTATTTGAGTCAAACGCTCTACCATTGAGCTTCAGGGCACAACGGAACATACATGTTCCTTAAAGCGAGATCAGTGAGCCCACATATCATATATATATATATATATATATCGAGGTAAATAATTTCTGAAATTATTTAGTGCAGGACATGGAGTCAGGTGCTTCGGACATGACTTTTTAGGGTAAGACCCGAAATTTCAATGAACATTTGGGTCGAAGACAATCAACCACTGTGGAATAACCACGTAATGCCCATTCTACAAACAAGTAGTACTACAAGTAGTATGAATCTTATATGGCAAAGACGTTATACCGTACTTCCGACATAGATACTAGCTAAAAGCCCAGACACGTGTTTCGCCGATGTTTCTGCTGCTGTGTGACACAGCAACGAGGGGTTCGGCTCCTCAGTTGGTCCCCAGCGTTCTCTATGCGGTTTCTGGTATATGGACTCCAGAGAATAATCGGGTAAATAATTTCTGAAATTATTTAGTGCAGGACATGGAGTCAGGTATCGAGGTATCGACCAAACAGCCAGAGAAACGCTCGAAGCCTGGCACACCGTACCTTCTTCCATTAACCGTTGTACGATTCTCCCGGCGGCCTACCAGGCCTTACGAGTGCGGCTCAATCAACAGAATCGCGGGAAAGAAGTCAGACTGTTCGCGGTCGCAAGCAGCCGCATAACGAGCCAGAACACATGCCCTGAGTGAACCTAGGCCGCGCAACAACACATTCGAGGGGATAACTGCGGAAAACGCAAACCAGCAAGACCTCCGGCCGGGCATGAACGTGGACGCAGGTGAACTTAGTTTGCGCACGAAAACCGA
>WEDG01003107.1:0-11618 GCA_017591395.1 Schistocephalus solidus
CCGCTCGTCCACCTGAACCGGTGTCGACGAGCAAAGACCGGAGATGGAAGAGAGTGCGCAGGTGGCTGGCGCGGCGGAGCCGCCCTGGGCGTACCACCACCTAGCTCGGATCCCACGGGTGGAAGTGCCATAAAGGCCACATAAGAAGGAGCACTTGACAGCCTGACTCTCAGTCCGCCAGTCAGCCACTCCACACAAAACACACATTGGACTGACCACGCGGTCCGAGTTTTCTCGTCAGTTGGCAACCTTCCAAGCCACGGCTTTTAGCACACCGTGATAGTTTTAAGCGCGTCAGATTGTTTATAGTGGGGAAAATGCGCTGAGCTGTTGACCTCACACTCTCCCGCACGCCGACAATCAGACCACCATATGAGCCAGTCAGTTGTCTGAGGTGGGAGTGGGCACATTGGCTGACGGGTCGTCGTACCCGTCTTCGCGCGCCACAGCACGACCTGGTCCCCATAAGACACACACAAGGAAACACTTACTCAGGGGATATGGAGGAGCCATCGCCGTCTGCATCCCAGTCCACTGGTCAGCCACTCGACACACACAACACTTACACTGGGCCGACGGCGTGGTCTGGTGTAAGCGTCAGATTGGCACCCTTCAACGCCACGGTTTCTAGGAAACCGGGATTTTATCAGGTACATTATGGTGATTTGGAGGGTGTTGTCTATGTATTAGTGTAGATGGTGTGCGCTGATGTGACTTAGCCTCCGGTGGTTTACCGCAGGTTGTCACAGAGGCGCATGTGTCCTTATAGGCCCATGCGGTGTGTTAATATGCGGGAGCAGTGAGGGCAGTGAAGGCGGGCGCGTCGAATGTATGTCGGAGCCCCAGGCACTGGTTCAACAGCATCCGTGCGATGTATTCACAGGTAACCAACCAGGCCGATGCGTGAGTTGAAGTTGCGGGCGCATTGTGTGCAGGAGAAATCGGAAGAGGCTTGGGGGATGTCATTCATGGTATTGGGGGTAGCAGTGGCGATAAGAATGGCAGGAGCGGAGGGTGGCATGTTGTATCGGTGTTGTCGGCATTGCGGTGAATTCCGCTGTCATGGATGCGCATGTGACCGAATAGGCCCATGCAATGATTGAATGCGCGAGGACAGTGAGGACAGTGGAGCCGACGATCTCTGCTGTGTGCTGGTGCTTCAGGCACTGGTTCACCAGTCTCTGTACGATGGATTCGCAAGTGACCGACCAGGCCGATGAGTGAGGTGAATGTGCCGTCGCATTGAGGACAGTTTAAGAGAGACCCCCTCGATGACGGTGGTGAAGGTGGTAGTGAAGGCGAAGGTGGTGGTGGGGGTAACAGGCGATTAGTAGATGGATATGGTCTCTATGATGGTGGGAGTAATGGAATTGATGCCAGGAGTGAGGGTGGGGGAGTCAGAAGGAGGGTTGGCAGAATTTGACGTAGAAATTGGAATTGTCGGATTGTTGGTGCATTACGTATGACAATGTCCAACCAGGCCAATTCGCGCGCGGAAGATGCGTTGACAGCGTGGGCATGTTGGCAGGGCGTGGGCATTGGCGGTGTTGGTCCGGGGCGCTGGTGACTTTCGTGCCACTCTTTTGGCCTTGGCAGCGGCGATCCGGTTGGCCTCATAGATTGCTGAACCAGTCTTCACTGATCTTCTCCATGGCGGTCTATCCTGGGCGAGGTCCTCCCAGGTCGCCGAGTTGATTTGCAGTTGCTTCAGCGATTTCTTCAAAGTGTCCTTGTAGCTTCGTTTTGACCTCCCCTGTCGGCGAGCACCCGTAGCGACATCTCCGTAGAAAAGTCATTTGGGTAGTCGCTCGTCGTCCATTCTTACCAGGTGGCCGCTCCATCGCAGTTGCATCTTGCCTCAGCATGGCATGGATGCTGAGTATTCCGGTCCGCTCCAGGACTTCCGTGTCCTGGATCCTCATTGCCATCTCAGCTTCCAGTATTCTGCGGAGCAGCTGAGATGAAAGTGATTCAGATTCCTGGCTTGGTTCGAGTAGACGGTTAAGGTTTCCACTCCGTAAAGGAGTGTCGTCAAGACGACGGCCTTTTACATCTCCAGTTTGGTCTTCAGGTGAATACCGTGGCGATTCCACACGGAGGCCTGCAGCCAGCCGAAGGCCTGACTGGCTTTAGAGATCCGTTGGGCCACCTCGTCATCGATTCTCATGTTGCACGACAACGTTTTTCCTAGATAAGCAAAGGTTTCTACGTTATTGAGTTGAGCACCGTGGACATTGATTTGAGGAGCATGTATTCCGCGCTGGGTGGTGGCGTGTGCATGACAACCGTTTTGGCTGTACTGATTTTTAATCCAAAATCGGCGCAGTCTGTGGCGAAGAGGTCCATGCTCCTTTGCATGTCCTCCTCCGCCACGGTGTTAAGGGCGCAGTCGTCCGCGAAGAGCAAGTCATGGACTGTAGTCGTAGACACGCGAGTTGAAGCCTGCATACGCCGACTGTTGAGAAGGTGCCCGTCAGTTCTGTAGGCGATGCGGATACCAGGCTGCTCATCACGGTAGGCGTCCATCAGCATAGCCTAGAACATGAGACTGAAGAAGGTGGGGGCCAGTACGCAGCCCTGCTTCACTCCGTTGGTCACTGCGAATGCTTCGGATACCGTCCCGTTGTCAGTGACGCGCGCCGTCATCCCGTCATGAAGCTGACACACCATGTACGTGAAGCGCATGATTTTCCACAGTTTATCGCGATTCACCGCGTCAATGTCTTTGTCAGATCCACGAATGTAGTGTATAGATGAGGTCACATCTACTGGCCCTTGTCTTGTGGCTGGCGGGCGGCTAAGATCATGTCGGTTGTTTCGCAGTGTCGGCGGAAGCCACATTGGCTTTCCGGGAGCAGGCCCTGCTCTAGGTGACCGTTCAGACGATTGAGATGGATACGGGCAAAGATCTTCCCGGCGATGTTGAGCAACGAGATGCCTCTGTGATTATCACAGAGTTGTCGGTTCCACTTTTCGCTTGTATAAATGGACGATGGTCGCGTCTTTGAAATCCTGAGGAACTTGCCCTTGGCACCACATCTCCTGGAAGAGTGTTGGGAGTTCTGTCATCTGCCGGAGCACACTGTGCTTGTAGACGTACGGTGGGATTGCGTCGGATCCCGGTGCTTTACCGCTGGAAATCTGCTCACGGTACGGATGGTTTCTGTTAGGGAAGGCGGCAGATCTAGGTCATTTTTCGTGTCCACTTGAGGGAGCCTGTCAATGGCAGCATCGGAGATGGCTGATGAGCAATTAAGGACATTTCTGAAGTGCTCGGCCCAGCGCTTCAGAATTTGCGATTTCTCTGTCAGCAGTGTTGTACCATCAGAGCTGAGCAGCGGTGCGGACCTCTTGATACACGGGCTGTAGATGGCCTTGATGTCTTTGAAAAAGTTTTTCATTTCATTGCGGTCCGCATACCCCTGGATTTCCTCAGCCTTTCGGATCATCCAGGCGTCCTGCATCTTCTGCAGCCGTTGCCGTACAAGGTGGTGGCATCTGAAGAAGGTTGCTTTGGTGTCGTCAGTCCGAAGGTTCATGGAGGCTTTGTGTAGTCCATTCTTCTCCGCGAGTAAGTTGCTGATGTTGGCGTCATTGTCGTCAAACCAGTCCTGGTTTTGACGGCGTGCGCGACCGAGGACTTCGAGGGCAGTGGGCTGCATGACATTTCGCAGTTATAACAATCGTGTTTCCACGGTGCCGTTATTTTCTGAAGCATGCGGGTTCTCCAGTTTCCCGGTTATTTGGCTGCTGAAATCAAAACAGTGAGCAGGCAAATTTAACAAAAGAGTATTTAACTTACGTGGCGGCCTCCTACCTTGGGGCCTTCATCGGGGTTGCAGTCGGAGCCTCATCTGGGAAATGACGAGGCGGTGATCTGTCCAACCATCGGCATCGCGGATCGCCTTGGTTACCAGCACGTCCTGTCGATCTCGTCTCCAGACGATAACATAGTCTAGCAGCTGCCAGCGCCGCGACCGAGGGTGCATTCACGTGGCCTTCTCCCGCGTCGGAAGGCGGAAGAAGGTGTTGGTCAACAGGAGACGGTGTTCTGCACACGTGCGCAGAAGAAGGAGGCGGTTATCGTTGCAGCTACCGAGACAGTGGGGACCCAGCACTCCCTGCCAGGCAGCGTGGTCCGTCCCGACGCGGGCATTGAAGTCACCAAGGACAATTAACTTGTCCGGTTTCGGCACAGTCGCCAGCAAGGCGTGCAGGTCCTCGTAGAATTTGTCCTTCGCCGCATCAGAGCTCGTCATTGGGGGAGCGTAGGCGCTGATGATGGTGGCGAATTGGTCTCCCCGAAGAGGCAGGCGGAGGCTCATCAGGCGATCATTGATACCCCGCGGCAGACAGGGCAGACGTCACACGATGTCGTTCCGGATGGCAAAGGCAACACCAGCATCGCGTGGCTCTGCCTTTGGCCGGCCGCTCCAGAAGAAGTTGTAGCCGGTACCCACCTCCTCCAGCTGACCCTCCTCAGAGAATCGGGTCTCGCTGAGAGCAACAATGTCCACCTTGTAACGCGCCAGTTGCCCGAGCGACTTGCGCCGTCCTCCATTCCGGCCGGTTGCTCCTAGGATTTTATAAAAGGGAACGAACATTCCAGGCTGCTAGTGTGAGTGGACTCACCCGAGCAGCCTGGAGAGTATGGCGAGGGGTATGGTGACGGGGGGTATTGTTGTTTGTTTGAATTTTACGACCGCGTACTTTTCGATCTGCGAGCCGCGGCGGGCTGCAGAAGACGTGAGACCCAGCATTTGTTTAGGGCACCTTTTCTAGCCCCTTCCTCCGCGAGGAGGCAAGCAGTGCTGTCCCTAAATAGGGCTGCTCGGACATCCCAGACGGCTGCCGAACTCCACCATGGGTCACGGTTTTGGTTTAGTGGAAGAACGACCCGAGTTAGTCTGGGCCGCCTACGGGGTTGCTGTCGCCCCCACCGTAGGACTTTTTAAGGGGGGGGGGGGAGGTGGGAAGTTCGGGAGTCAGACATACCGGGTGTGGAGGCACACACAACACCGGAGAACCTCACCTGGCTGCTCGTTCAAGCACTCTGGACAGGCACAGCTTGGAGAACAAATAGATGGGATCGTTGACACAAAAGCTTTATTTGCCTGATGTTTCGGATTCCAACTTGAACCCACCATCAAAGACAGTATCAGATACGAGTAATTCGTACACAGGGAGTTATAGTCTATCAACAAGTGAAATGAGCACTCCAACCAATATTTGGTGTTGAGAATCAGTTTGGTCAAAGCAATCGGTCCCTCGGGGAGCACTCAGGCGAACGCCAGTGCCGGTGAGCCAGATGGCCGAGCAATCATCATGACACCCTCCAAAATGGGTGACGAAATTTCCGCGGATAACGACTCATCAAGTAATTAACGCACCAGAGTGCATTCATCACCGATGACGAGGCTTGTAGTAGCATAGCGACTGCATCCTATAAATACTGCACGTCCAACTTTGTCAATTTTGGGCGGTGCGCCCTCAAACACGTCAAGTCAGCTGTCTAGTTCAAAGATTAAGAAGCTGATTGTAATGTCACGTTTGTCAGTTGGTGACATCCAGGTTGGAAGTGGAGCAAAATCGAGTGAGCTTGGTCGGTCCCTCAAAGAGATCGGATAGATCACTCATCCCAGATCCGGCATCCGGGGATGACTGATGATGGCAAATAAGCCAGAAATAGCTATTCAATTCTCACCGGTCTCCTTTTGCAGAAATATTTTTTACATAATCGTAAAGAAAACGGGTTAAAGCACTCGAACCTGCGTTTTATTCGACGATTTACAAACAAAAAACACTTCCCTAGTGTGCAGTGGTGTGTGGGGAACAAGTTATATAAAGGACATCAAAATCGCGTCCTGACTCACTAAAGACGCATACAGACTATGAAGCATGTGAGTCCCGCTAAACAGACAGGCATAACAAGAATTAGTAGTAGTGGGCGTTCCGTGCCGACTTTGTGGCCGACAGTCAACATTTCTATGTCTGGTGTCCTTGTTCAAGGCTCACTGCCTCAAGGTCATGCAACTTCGCAACGAGCGGTTTCAGACTCGCTGACCTGCAGACAGTTAACAGACTTCCACTCGCACACACGTGCGTCCAGATAGTCTTGGCCACCCAAGCGCCACTGAACTAGCCACTCCTCGGCCGACGCAGCACGACATCCCTCGTGCAATGCAACACGACAGTTTGACCGTCGTAGTCTGTCGAGGCCCACCGTGTGCTCCACGGCATGGTGGTGCAGGGACGGTGACTTGCGCGTGAATTAGTTTTGAGTGATGGTAGACTTGGGCTGCAGCTATCGCACTCTCTTTTGCCTCACCCACCTGTACCCGGTGTCAAGACATAGTCAAGAAGACCGGAGGAGGGGTCAAGCGCAGGTGGCTAGCGTGATATGCTCCTGCATCTACGCGTGCCACCACGCCCACCATGTTCGGAATTTGTTATGGGAGCTCATATCAGATAACGCCTGCCATGCCCTGATCTGACCCCGTGTTAGTCCAGTGCATCTACCTCGCGGCTCGTTTAGGGGGTGAAGCCTACACACACTACTTTTACATCAGCTAGATGGGCAGTATGGTTGTCATGGGTATTTTTGATGGATGACTCCGGATTGTGTAAGATAAAAGTACAGGCATTTTCAAACAGAAGGGGAGAGAAAAAGTTTTCCCGGGGGATAGAATACTAGCCGGAAAGTAGGGAACTCAGCGAGCAACTGGAACTTCACAGAAAGTCCCGGGCCGCAAACCTCCCGATTTCGCCTGCAGCACATGATTCCCGAGCTGTGAAAACCCCACTATGTAGGCCAAAAATGTGCCCACTGCGCGTTAGGAAAATTCCTGAATAACAAGAAACATCGGATTTTGCCGCATTTAGCCACTTTTTCCCATCAATAAACCGATCTGAAGTGTCTCTTTATTATTAAACAGCTTTATGTGCATCAAGAGAATAATCGGGTAAATTGATTGTCTTCGACCCAAATGTTCATTGAAATTTCGGATCTGACCCTAAAAAGTCATGTCCGAATCACCTGACTCCATGTCCTGCACTTAATAATTTCAGAAATTATTTACCCGATTATTCTCTGGAGTCCATATACCAGAAACCGCATAGAGAACGCTGGGGAACCCACTGAGGAGCCGAACCCCTCGTTGCTGTGTCACACAGCAGCAGAAACATCGGCGAAACACGTGTCTGGGCTTTTAGCTAGTTTCTATGTCGGAAGTACGGTATAAAGTCTTTGCCATATAAGATTCATACTACTTGTAGTACTACTTGTTTGTAGAATGGGCATTACGTGTGGGGCTCACCGATCTGCTTAAGGAACATGCATGTTCCGTTGTGCCCTGGAGCTCAGACTAGAGCCCTCGCAGGCAGTCGCATAACGACGTGTAGCATTTGTTGATAATGTGGAACCGACAAGGACAAGGGCAAGGACAAGGACAAGGACAACAAAAATAACACCTTAAAATGCGTGCTCAGCTACTACCTCAAATTCTGATATGGACATTTCCTGATTTAGGCTTGTTTGACTTGTATGTACCTCACTGCACAAGGCATATGTCGTACTGATTACATATATATATTTGAATTTGAGCTCCGATGTTTTTCTTCTCCATTAAAATGTGAATTTTTTTACATGTGCGTGGGCTGGCCAATTTGTTTCATCCGATATTGTTATTTACCACTCTTTGTTTATCTTAACTACCGTAAGAAGGTAATTTGCAAACGACGCCTACAGCATTTTGAAGAAAATCTGACGCAGTTTTCCGACGCATTCCCGGACGACTTTGATAATGTCGAAATTCGCAACTTTCGGTTACTATATATCTTCGGTTTTCTTCCGGTGCTATCTCTTTTGCGTACCAATTTTATCCTCAGTGCGTGGAGGTATTTTGGCTGAAAAATTTGAAATAATACTTTCAAAATAAAGCGTATCTCTCTCACACATACACATAATGAAAAATGGAACGGGTTCTTCGGAAAAATCTAGGCGGAACATGCAAAGTCACGGGGACTGGTGCTCAGTGATTTAGCTGGTCACTCTGGTATACATAAAGTGCTAATAAAATTCACCAATGTGATACACCTTGTTCAAGTTTGACCAACAATCTCTGCCTTAATCAAGACAGTACCCTGCGACTCCAATTGGCCTACATACACAGCGGGAAAGAGGACACAGCACCTGTTGCCTGTTATTAACAAAACTTGGCACGTTCTGGTCTCTTTTAGTCAAAAGAAGTATAAAATTCAACCCAACATGAAGAAGTTTGTTTGAGCTACCCAGTCTAAGAAGACGTAAGTTGCTACCGAAAAAGGATCGTTTTGTGCATGCTCCGTAAAAGATATTTGCATTTATAAGGACACCAACATTAATGGAACAATTAATTTTACTTAGGTCATCATTCTTTGCAGAGCTTACTACTCGGAGACGGCCAGAACAAATCTAGTTAAAAAGCATGCCTCATCATGTGACTGAAATATTTCGGGATTACGCAGCACAACTATTACTACTATAAACCCACTCAAGTAGTCTTTTCAAATCGAAAATATATTTAGAATTTGGTGAGGAGGAAAACAAGGTAGCCTTTGTATACAGTGACCAGTAAACACAAGTGGGTTACTGCTCAGGAATCTTTTTGAATCGAAAACCTATTTTAGTATTTCATGAGATAGCTCATCAAGACACCTTGCAGAACAGGCTTCAATGCATTGCATGTACGCGGGTAGGGAACCGAGGTTGACCATGTGGAACCTGATTAATTGGTAGCCTTGGAAAAGTCACGGAAAAGTACCCCTGGATATGCCCCTGAGGACGGCCATGGTATGGAGGAAACTTCTATTGATCGTGCTGACTGTAGCTGGACAGCTGAGCCGACTTCAGAAGAAATAATAGGGTTACGTGAGGTTTGGGCCGGTAGCACAGGCTTCCTCCGAATTCCAGGCACGGAACAGGTGAAACGATTTGAAGCAGAGGAGGAGGAGGAGGGTGGTTGATAAACCAATGTGCAAAAGCCAAATGCGTGGAGCGCTATGCAAGTCTGCCGCACTTTACTGCAGCGGGTATCCTCTTCTCAGAAGTGTGAATAAAGACCGGATTAGGTGTGCTGCTGCCACGTGAAAATGCGCCTGGACAGTGGAATTTGATTATGGTGCATTGCGCATTTAAATTTCACCGCTTAAGTGCACGCTGTGGAGATCGTCTGTTGACCACAGTCTTGGCGTTGCTTTACCGAAGGTCCCCAACTAGCTGAGTTTGGAGAATACCTATTCTGTTTTGACTTTAAATGGACTGAGATGGCACATTAAGATAAATGGGGAGGGTGGGGGAGGGGGTTTAGAGTCGAATTTAAGAAGACAGCTTATCTTCTGCCGAATCACGTGCTAGAAATCGGTTTCCCGGGGGTAGACTGATGTGATATAAAATACCCGAAGCAGGACGGTATTGTAAATTGCCCGAGTAAATTAACATCGGGTAGGCTTATGGATGAAATTACCTGGCCGGTTCGCGCCATACTAATAACGTTGAATGGTCATTCCACTGGCTATGGAAATACAGAGACGCGTCCTTCAGCTTAGCCAAGCTCGCCCATTCCCCCGGGGCACAAATATATATCCAAAAATTCAATATAGAAGGCAACAGTCCCTTCGCCTCTCCGCCGAATGTTTGGGCTGACTGACGCTAAGTTCGTCATCGGTGAGACGTTGAGATCTCACTTGGGCTTGCCGATGCATCATGGCTTTTCACCTATGACAGTTTAAAGTGTTTATTTTTACGATGAGCGGGTTTACAATCAACTGTAAGCAGAAAATTCACGTCGCCATATCTTACGCCCGCCTTTTTTCCCAATGAATGCCAACTGCACTCTGTCCCCCTATTTAATGGGCACTTAATCGAGTAACTGGTATAACTGAAACCCCATCTGTTTGCAGGGCTAATTTGAAACGAACTGGGCCATCTTGGCACACGCTTAAGCCTGAAGCAGGAAGTGGATGAATGCTTCCCCTCCTCAAATCTCCAAGTCGGTTCAGCCAAAATTCAATAAGGATGACTTATATTGTCCGCTAAACAGGATAAGAGAACAGGAACCAACCGCAATACAGATGTTTCTGGGTAAAAATCCAGGGACAATAGGCTAAGGGTTTTAAGAATATGAAAAAGAAGGAGAATTGGCAGGAGACGCAATTGCTGAAACATGGCGTTTATTGGCCTGACATCTCGGATTCTCGCTTGAGCTCCACACCAGGGCCAGTCGCAGATGAGGGCGCCAAGGGTGCAGTATTTATAGAACGAAGTTGCTATACAGCTATGTGCCTAATCCAATTACCATACCCTGGTGGTCATACATGACGCGATGCTTGCTCATATTATGACACTTATCTGCGACTATCTCTGATGGTGGGTTCGAACGAGAATCCGAAACTTCAGGCGATGCATCTTCTACTGCCGCCTGGAACTCGCTTGTTCGCTTCTAGCAGGGTTAGGGTTATCGCTGGGTTACGCTTGGCGTTAAGGTAAGTTAGGTTTAGGGTTAGGGTTAGAGTTAGTGTGAAGTGTGGAATGAGGGTTTGGCGTAGGGGTAGGGTCAAGATTAAAACAAGGTCAAGGCTGATGTTAGGGCAAGGGTTAGAGTTAGGACAGGGGAATATTTGCCCTTTCTGCACAGGACTAACTTTATTACTTGGGCGGGAATTTCCTATTCCCATGTCCTGTTTAAGAGGCTATATACGTCGTTTTTATCCAAGACTCAAAGGGCTCAATCTACAGGCAGTGGCCAATCTCGTACGATGGTAACCAAAATTTAAAATGTCTTTAAATAAGGAATGATTATTTGACTGAAATTTTTATATTTGTTATCTTGGAGCATAACTCAACGATATTTCAGACACACGAGGATGCTGGCTTTTGAAACAAACTTGTTTAGATATTATAAAAAAAACCTCACTTGATGAAAATGACTTCATACGCAGTATGCATTACTTTAAAGATTTTCGATATCCTGACAAATTTAAATATATTTTATAGAAAATATAAGCAAAATATTTTGTAATCCTTTAATAGCCAATCACGTATTCTTCATTTTTTAACTCATTGACACAGAGCGGAATGTATGATATTCCTTCCCATGAAAAACATAAATTCAAATGCAACGGCTGATCAGGGTCAAAAGTATTCTAGAACTGGAAAACTTTTTTAAAACCTAAAATACCCTTGCTTTGTGTAAAAAATTTGAAGAAAAAGAGATTTCCTGCCAAAGGACCACAAGAACGAAGATGTTTGCTTGTGTTTTCTGTAAAATATATTCTAATTGACACTAACCTGCTTGGTCACTTTATTAGCGTGCAACCTAATTCCAAGATATTTCAGTCACTTCGGGCCTCTTTTGACCCCCTGCAAAACAACACTCGATAAATAACGACCCCTAATGTAGCATAAATTTGCAATAATGCCTTTCGATGCACCTATAAATTAAATTATATTTTACCGAAAAAATTCACGAAGTTACATCTTCTTTGAATTTTATGTTCGAAGAAAGTGAAGCTTACCATTTAAAAAACTTTTCCAATTGCCGAATAATTGTGACCACGACCTGTCGTTACCCATGCATTTT
>WEDG01003108.1:0-45731 GCA_017591395.1 Schistocephalus solidus
AATGAATTATACTAAAAATCATATATAAATATATACGTTTACTTCTGTGATTTATAAATTTGTCTTTTTCGTCTGAAGGTATTACATTGACTTTTTCCACTTCAGTCACTTTTTACAAGAAAATTTGCGTTTCAATTCAAGAATTCATTTTGTTTACTTGTTATAAATCTCACACATCCAAAATATCGACACGTATTGAGAAACGTGTGATTTTAATTGTCTCGTTGCTCTGTGGTGACTCTCATTTAATAACTAAAATAAGGATTCGATTACACCGCGAATCTGGAATAATGGGCCTTATAATGTTATTTTTGTAACCATAGCTTAACAAACCCTTTCTTTTATTTCATTGAATTTATACTCGTGTAGCCGTCATATATGGTAAATGTGACTGATACACGTTTTCATGCAGTTCTGGCTAATTTGTAACAATAACCGTTAACAGGCCGATCCTTCTTTGCATTAAAAATGCAGTTCACGTATAGATTATGCATTTTGCTGAAAATGCAATCGATTAACTGCGCTGAGCGTTAAAGAGACTAGTTCACCATGAATCTAAATCATTTTAAAAATACTCAGACCTTCCAACCTCAATTAGCTGAGCGGCGAATTTTCACCGTAAACCGTTTAAGTCACTTGCACATTTCAACCGAAGTAATTGGATTTTCTAATACGATTCACGTTATGTGGGAGCGAGACCATTCAAATAGCCATACAAAATATCCGATGACCGCATATTAATACAGTGGTGTCCGCACCGACGCAAATCACCCGTCAATTCATCTATTTCTATTGTTTTATGCGTAGAGTCCTTTAATTTTGTTTAAAAAAACCAACATCCTTGTTCCCAAAGGCAACCAAAAACGCGCATATAATAAAAACAATATTTATTTTTTTAGCTTCACTCCTGTGCATCAGTTCGAGATTTTTTGCAAAAACTATGGTTACCTAAAAATGCTAATATTTCGCATGCTTTTGATTCTTGACAGCGTCTGGACCACAATGTCTCATTTTATATTATTTGTTACTTTCTATTTAAATGCCTTAAACCACTGCGTCAACGTATTCTAGCAGGAGAAATCGCGAAGCAATCAGATTAGGCATTGGGATTTTGTGCGCAAATCACCTGGTAGCTAAGCCTCTTGGCATTTTCCCAGCACTTCGCTTAAATGACTCTTCCTCCCCCTCCTCTTTGACGTAGTCACTTCTCCATATTCCCACTCTCCACTATTGTACTTAAATGAACTGCACTCGATTTCTGGAATCGGTGGCGTAGTAGAAATAACCCTCTTTCCCATATAAATGACCTGATCTGTTGTAAATTTATAGAATGCTTACCTATGCAGGTGAGGTGGGCTTCTGGAAACTAGATTTATCTAATGCATTTTGAAACAGCTCTTTCAGCTGATTCTGAAAGCAATGTTACAAAATGGTATGACACTGCAATCTGAAAGGCCAAATCGGCAGTTTACATTACCTTGTGCAATAAAAGGAAGGGGGTGTGTATTGAAGACAACAGGTTGCGTCGTTTGAGCTTCGGAACTATTCATAGTGTACTGAAACCGATACTGGCACCCTTTTGAGGAAAATGGATGAAAAATAATTATCTTATCCCAGAAAATGAGAGAGAGTTACTCGTTGGTGGTGGAGGTCTGAAAAAACGTTTTCATATGCGGTTAAAATTAGCTTCTTTTTCGCATATTCTATTTACGATCAGTTTACGTGAGCTGGTCTTGAATGTATGCATTAATCTTTCCAAAATGTGCACGTTTAGAATTTTTAGAATTTTGAATTTATATTTGGTAAGCACCGGGAAGGTACTGTCTAAGCAAACATTAGTAACGAAATAAAGTTATGACAATGTGTGCAGATAAAATGTACAAATTCATAAATTGTCCTGCTATGTCAACAGTTAGCAATGTTTTAAAATTAATGGTGAACTAGAAAAAATAGGCAGTGAAAAAAAACTCCTACCATGAAAATGGAGGCAGAGTTCAATAGGCCTTCATTTTCGAATAGAAGGTAGGAGAAAAAAACTGCTTAGGAAAAAATAGTCAGGTGTTAGAATAGGGTAATACTGCAGTAGCATTTCAGAATGAGATAATGAAACGTCGAGGTGATTCGTCCTTGATCACTTAGGCGTATGAAACAGAATCTCACGAAAATGCGTCAATGAACTTAAGTCCTCAGCATCATAGGATCCAGAATTGAATTCTGATGATGGTTAGTATCCAAAGAAACCGCAGCATTTAAGACTGTGGACCACCGAATTTGTACGTCCGAATGACGTCATCGTTTGGAGGACGGGTGATATAAGGAGACATTATAGTTCATGGGCGTCTCCAGGTAGCGTAAATATAGTTTCAAGAGGGTTACTCAAATTCCCGATGGTCCTTTCTCCGAGTCATGGGGAAAGCTACTGGGAAAAGATGATGAAAATAAAAGGTTAATAGAATCAGTGTTAAGATAAATGTGCAGTCTTCGCTTGAATGCAGATAGACTAGTTAACGACCTTATTTCAATTGGCAAGTTATTCCAAAGAAAACTATACCTAGAAGCAAAGAATAGAGAGCGTTTACACGTGGAGGATGCAGGGGAGGTATAATTAGTTCAGAATTTCTTAGGTTATAAGGAAGACTAACGGGGGTAATGACAGAAAGCTTTGGGAGAGTTGAACTATTATTAAGACGAAAAAAAGGAGACAAAAAGCCTGCTTCAAGTCTCCTGACCCAAAAGAAATTTTAGCTTCGTTAGCTGGCATCTTGTTGAGTAGGAAGTAGTTAAAAAGAGTCGGATATAGGAGTTTTTTTGGTGAAATTTCTTTGAGCATTTTCAATTTTTGAACGGCTAGATTCCGTTCATCAAACCGAAGAAAAGGACAGCAAAAATTCAAGAATGGGAAGTACAAACATACGATAAAGTCTTAATTTAATTTCAGGAAGGTAGAAATTATAAGAAATAAAGCCGCAAATCTGAGCAGCTTTGGCCGTAATTCTATCGGCATGAGGCGAAAGATCTAATTTATTGGTGTAGCTTAAGCCCAAGTCCTTGATGGAGGAACATTCAATCATATGGCAACCTTCAAAGATAAGAGGTTGCGGCAGCCTTACAGGCCCAAAACTCATGTAGCGACACTTAGTAGGTGAGAACTCCATTAGCCATGTGGAGCTCCAGGCCGAAAAGAGCGTCTAAGTCTGAATGAATTTGTTCTAGGCACCGTTCGGTTGTAGAGTTAGAGAAAAGAATAAACGCATTTAAGATCATCAGCATAAATAAAAAGATTGAGAATGTTTAACTATCGATGAAATATCATTTATATACAGTAAGAACAACAAAGGACCTAATACGGTACCTTGAAGGACACCACTAACAATCGGGGTAGTACTTGAGTATGAGGACCCTACTAAAACTTCTTTTGTTTTCGATCATTTAGGTATGATCTAATAAAGTCAGTAAGGGGACTACGGAATCCTATAGCTTCTAGTTTAGCTAGAAGTCGTTTATGAGGCACCTTATCGAATGCCTTACTAAGATCAAAATAGATAACTACTACAGATAGATGATCATTACGAAGAGAGGTTAGTAGATTTAGAAAAGACATGTGGCAGGTTTCACAAGAACGGTCCGGTAAGAAGCCGTGTTGCGATAAGTTGATAATTTTATTGCTTAAGCAAAAATCCGTGATTTGTTTTGCAATTAGTTTTTCGAAGAGTTTAGCAAGAGAGGGCGTTTTATGAACACCGCGATAGTTATGAATGTCCGAGCGGGAACCAGATTTAAAAACTGGTATTATAATAGAAGTTTTTCCAATAATCGGGGAAGAAACCATTTACGAGAAATACTGAGTATAATTTGCTTAGTAAAGGTGGAAAATCCCTTAACTGTTTAATAAGTGAGTTTGGAATGTTATCAGTCCAACTGAATGTGAATTTTTTTAGGTGAGCTATTTCTTTTTTTGAATACATGAAGGCGAGAAATTAATAGTTGTTAGAAGTGAATTTGAAAGCAGAGGAATTGTGGGAGTGGGGCTAGTTTCAGTGGTAAAGTGGTTGGCAAAAAACGAGTTTAACAATTCTGCTTTGCCCAAAATCATCTGTAACAAATTTTTCTGTTACAGTCGAGTAAGGGCGGAGTTACATTCAGACGCTTAGCCGATGACCGAACATGAAAGATTTGAGCAACAGATTTGGATGAATTGGCATCACTTAGTGCCCGAGACTCCCTACGCTTATCTCGCGCGAGCCTTATTCTCGATGCTAATTCAAATATTTGTGCAATCCTTAAATGAACTGACAAAGAGCTTTTAGATGAATCTTTAAGTTGCTTTCGTAATTTTTTTAAGTCTGTTCTGGAGAAAATGCGGAACAGTAGAAGAAGCTGAATGTGAATTAAAAATCTTAAACGGGATAAAAGACTGGATTTATTCTGTGAGGCTCTGCAATAGCTTACGGAAAAAAAGTTTAGATCGTTGATTGAGAATATGCTATGCCAATCTAGAGTGCTTACGAAATTATTTACTGTTTCATGGTTTATGTTAGCAAAGTCGAGGTTATTGCATTTAAACTCAGGCTTCGTAAGAAGGGGAATTGGAAAACAACAGTGAATTATTGCGTGATCACTTGTAAATAGATCATGATGGAAATTCATAAAGAGAGGGTGAACATCGTTTGTAAAAATTAAATCTAAAAATGTTGTCATTTCTAGTAACTGATCTGACCAGTTGGGACATGTTTGTAAAAGTTAATAGTATCGACCAATTTCTGATGTTTTAGGCGGAGAGGAATTGGCCTGCCAGTCAATGTCTGGCAGATTAAAATCGCCTACGATTATTTTTGACATCAAACTGAGTGTCTGCAACTTTTTCAAATAGTTCACAGAGCTCGCTTTCATTGCCAGAATAACACGGAGGATTATAGACACAGCCAATTACCGCTTTTTTATTGTGCGGGAGGATGACTGAAGCAAAGCATACATTTCCAGAAAAAGACGAAATGTTCAGATGAAAAGGGAAATGTACAAAGGATGACTTAATATAAAGGAGGCAACCACCGCCACGTTTTTCAGCGCGGTCTTGTCGGTACAAATTGAAATTATCTATAGCAAGCGTCGAGTCAGAAATAAGAGAGTGAGCCCAGGATTCAGTGATGCACAGCACATCTGGATCAAGCTCAAAAGGCTACTGTTCTAAGCTCAGCCATCTTATTTACAACTGACCTCGCATTGAGTGAAAACTAAGCTGAGCGTATTCCTGAGCGGCAGGTTACGCTCATCAGTATTTATAAAAAAAGGATAATTTGGTGGCGGAGAAAGAAAACTGGAAAGCAGAAACGAAAGGTGGGAAACAAAATTGCTCTGGTCTACAATTTGTCGAAATGTTACTGTTAAGAGAACTGAGATTATTGTACAGCGGCATATTTGGATGAAAACCGTGGAAGGGAAGGCTATATTGTGGCGTTTGAAAGATAGGGGGTGGCATAGAAATGAGATTTTGAGGGACGTTAGCGAAAATTGGCGGAAAAACGTGCATTTGAAAAAAAGGAATAATTGATTTCGAAAAAAACTGGTCGGCATAATTAGAAGCCTTAAATATTTGTGGATTTCGGACAATTTTTTTGGGTTGGGAAAAGATGCTAACGTTAGCGTTCGCAGCTGTTGTAGATGCTGAGGGGTTAGCAGGTTTCCCATCGGTAATGCCATTGCTGATCTTAAAAGCCTGGATTAGCCACAGATTTAGATTTACTAGGAGTTTTTCTTAGGGTTAGTAGATTTGGCAGGTATAGCCGGCATGGTTTTGCTTGGGATGAGAAAAGAAGTGGAGTTGACACAATTTCCCTCAAACCAGAAACAAGGTTAACGGGTGAAGATTCAGCTGGAATCGAAATTCCTGTCGATCCGGAGGGCCGTGGGCTTGCTTTAGCTTCAGGACAAACCTCTGAGATAACTTTTTGGTATTGAAGGTGTAGACCAAGGCTTCTTGTTTGCTAATGAGGGTGAAACCCGACGTTCCATCGGGGTTTTATCCCTACAGATAAACAACCTGTTTTTTTCAAATATTGAGCTGAGTGCTCATGCCTAGAGAAAAATAAGGTCAACTTCAATCGCTGAAAAAAAGTTTGACCAGAATAGGAGGGTTTTTACTACGGGAAGATAACCTTTTAGCTTCAGCGACTTTAAAGTTAAAAGCCACACGAGTAAAAGGAAATGAAATGCAACGTCCAGAGGGATTTTTACTCTTGGGAACGTTTTTTAAAAGAAAATTGAAACTCCTTTTATGTCGGTCAAGTGACTCAGTACTGACCATGTTTATAAAAGGCTCTAGTTTCACGCATTGTTGAGAAGTGAGTGAAGACAACTTTCCCTCAAAAAAATGGTACCAAGGATCGTGAAGAGAACCATATTTAGACATAAAGGTATTAAAGTTTTCCAGGGCGTCAAGATCTAATTTCTTCATGCTTAAGGTGGGTTGTTCTAGTGGAAGTTTCACGCGAAGAGGATGTTTGCGTCTAAGTACTGACTGGGGGTTTCATATTGGTTTTTAAAAATATAAGTACTTTTTCAAATCAATAATACGAGGAAAATTGTTACTAGTAACGTTTTTGCGGAATAAAAAGATTTAATATTTTAAGCAAGTCACTGCAAGCAAATATCTGCTAGGTAACGAGTTTAAACTGAAAATAGAATTAGCGAAGAGGCTATGCAGGATGAAAAAAAATTATATCAACTGGTATACCAGTTACTACAAAATTATTCTTCGCTGGAAATAAGGTAAACTTACACATTTTCAACTTTATTTCTAGAATTAGCCTTTAGATTCCGTCGTTTTTGACGTAAATCTGCGAGAACTTTAATGAGGCTATGTAGGGTGAAAAAGTTTAAAAACTCTATATTTCTCCCTTTTGCAATTGCAATAACTGCAGGTATGTGCAGCTGATGATGAGGTAGAAATACAATTAATTGTCAATAATTAAGCTAATATTTTCTACAGGAAACGTAGAAATCAGTTGAAAATTTGAGAATTCACTTATCTTCAAATTTGAACCAACCGCCGTCGACGTTTATAGTATGGCACTTTGATTTACTACGTAAGAAATCAGAGTGGCAGCTGTGGTAGCTTAATTCAAGGAGAGCACAATGTAAGACCAACCTTCCTGCTGGGTCCCGAAATCTATGGGATGTTGAAAACCTGCATGAATAAGACTGCATTCTGTAGCCTTAGGATTTACTTCCTAAATGGTAATGTGCTGCAACAAGTTGACTATCAGAACTTTGGTGTGTGAATTTTCGTCACACAACCCAACAGAGAACTGCAAGAATGTGAGAAAATCAGTTATGTGTTCCAACTTTTTAGGTGTGCCTTTTTGGAACTTGACCAATCAAATTTCTTCAAAATATTTGCCACATTCCTGTGGCCGCATGGAGACCTCGGATTTTCAAGGAAAGAACCGTCTTTATCAAACGTGCAGTGTCGGGTGGGGAAAATGACTTAAGGCCTTTGAATATTTACCTTCGAAATCAGAATATCAACACTTTAAGTTATCTTACTGGACGTAAACTGTTCTACCTTCTAGTGGCAAAAGTTGTACTCTTTACTGATTGCAGTAATTATGCCAAACATCATTTAAATGATATATGGGGATCGACTTGCCCCACTCATAGTACAGATAGGAATAAATACTTTGAGTTTTCAGCTATTAAACCTGTAATGTTTTTTATATTTTCTCTAACAGAAATCACAACCGAAATGGATGAAAAACCTACAACCAAAGATGGGTTAACACATCACATCGAGGATTTCAGTTTTCGCCAAAGGACAGTAAATAAGTAAGGGATCTCTTTCAGACGTAAATAATTATGTAGGCGTTCACAAAACCCCGGCTCTAGCTAAACTTCTTGAAAAAAATTATGTTTATCAAATTCTTGACTTTTGCTTAGAAAATAAGCTCTTAAGCGACTCGCAATATGGTTTTCTACCTGTGAGGTCATGCGAAGTGTGTCACTTAGCTTTTCTTAACATCAACCCTTCACTTCGTAATGAACAACAGTCAGTGGTTGTGATTTTTTTGACCTGAGCAAAGACTTTTACAAGGTACCACACCGATGTCTTCTGGTGAAACTGGAAGCTCTTGGCATCAGACCTCCTCTCCTTGACCGCATTTGTAGGTAATAGCTACTCGACGCCTCAGCCGATCACGAGTGGCGTTTTTCAAGGCGTGGTTCTAGGTCCCCTTCTCTTTATTCTGTGCATAAACGAAATTTCAACTTTTCTCACAAATTTACAAACTTTCGTTTACGCTGACTATCTCAAGTGCATTTATTCCTTTCCTAAAGACACTGCAAATAGTTGTATTGATAAAATAAACACTGATATACGTATGCTCTCATGTTGAAGCTGTAGTTAGCAGATGGATTTTTCTTCATCCAAGAGTAGTGTCATGTGTTTTGGCCCTACCAAGCTTTCTGGACCCCTAGTATATCAAAATAGTACACTTTTAGAATGATCTACCGAAAGAAATTAAGGTCTTAGTTACAAAGATAAGCTAGCATATTCGCCTCATGCAGATTAAATTTCTGCAAAGTCTGCACAGATATGTGGTTTTATATGGTTTTTATATCACATATTTCTTCCTCCCAGAAATAAAGTTCAACCTGTACCGCATGTTTGTTCTTTGTATCCTAGAATACTGCTGTCCCATATTTGGGCTGATGAACGCCTCTGACCACAGTAAGATTGAAAAGTTCAGGGGGTTTTTACTCGAAGACTATTTTCTCTTCCTGGATCCAGTATCTCTTAAACGGATAGATGGCAGTTAGCAAAGATTAAACTTTTGTTGGTTCGAAGACTCGAAGCCAGTCTATGCTTCCTGTGTTGCGTTAACTGGAGCCAAAATCTCCCAAGAATTAACTCTCTCGCTCTGGTAGATCGAGCCTTTGCCAATCTGTATTCCTCCATGATCATTTCACAAACCCTTAGCTCCACAACTAATTGTTCTCAGATTTTTGCCTCCAAATATGCTTTCATCTGGAATAATCTTCCACTGCAAATTAGGTTGTCGTCTCCGTAAGCTATTTTCAAAACAAATAATGCAAAAATTTAACTTCGGAAGATATAAAGTGCTTATTGTCTATTTTCTTCCCAAACTGACAAATTTTGGATATCGAAAAGTGTCCATCTGGTATTTGAGGCAGCTCCCTTGATATTATATTGGTCTCTAATTATATTTTCATCATCCTCTGCAGAATAAATCTTTGCATTCACTTTTTCGTCCCCCTTTTATACAAGCATCGCCAACTCTTGACAACCATGATAATTTCCTCAGATTTTGCATACCAGACAATGGTCTACAGGTTCGGTTGATGATCAAGGCGGGTTCTGATGGTTTTGCCTGTTTGATTGGTGGACTATTTAGAATTTATATTTGGTAAGCACCGAGAAGGCACTGTCTATGCAGTTAGCAAGGTCACATCTCAATGATGATCTCATTACCTCGTCTGCCCCTTCTTCATTTGTACCCTGGTGTCCACGATGAGTTCCTCCTCTCTTACCTCCAGTGGTGGTTACAAACGGTAGCTCTGACTACTATTTTATTCCTCACACGACCAGGAGCGTTCCAAACCCTCATACGTTGTCAGCAACATCACAATACTATCCCATTGCATCTTTCAATTAATTCTTTAGTGAAGCTGTTTTTCTTCTTATTTTTGTTTACGTTGGCAGGTCACCGGACTCCGCCTCCGATTTACCCGTAGGAGTTTTTTTACTGCTTTTTTTCTAGTTCACCGTATATGTCAAAGATTGTTGACTATTTTTTTAAAACGTGCAAATCGTTCTGAATCTGATATGCCTACCAAAGTGTTTATTTCTGCTGTTAATATGGCTGCTCACATATTGCAGCAATTATCCACTTTGTATTTATTTAAACCGCGACACTAAGTTTGAAATGACGGGGCTCTCTGGGCCTAAAATATACAATTCTTTATTTATTATTTATTCTTTCTCCCAAACCTAACATTTTGTCCTTAATCACCAACACATTTATCTTGCATCGAAGCGTTTGATTTTGGGTGTTAAACCAATCTCTAAACAATGCTGTGTCATGGTCTACGATAATAAACGTTTTATACAATGTTTGAAGCAGGTCACTTGGATAATGCCTTTCCGTGAGGCGAGACTAAAAGTTATTGCCCCGAGGGCTGTAGGCATTTATAGAAAATCTATTTTGGAAGAAAAGTAAAAGGCTAAACTTTCAAGACGATAATATATAGCGGAAAGCACACTGTTAAAGGTGTTGGATGCCAAGATGAACCGAACTCCTCGAAGACGTGTTATGTTGTTTCAGAATGTCAGAGACACACGTATTTGGGCATTATGCTTCCATCAGTTTCGTATGTTTGTTGCCAACTGCAGCAATGAAACTTAATTACCTACAGTTTAATTATTGGTCTTTTAAAAAGACCATGAAACATTTATCTTTGTTTTCTAAAAATATTTATTAAGATCATTATACTTTTTATCTAATTGCGTTTTGATAGTAAATTTTTACCGTTTAGTTTTAGTTTTGGGTTGAATAAGCATGAGATTTGAATCAATAAAGCCTTTTCTTAAAGCCCTTTTTCATTCATTATGAATAATGGAGCAAATTGCATTTCGGTAGTAGGTAGCAAACAGTCCATGCAGAGTGCAAAATGTGCAGTGCAACCCCGTGACAATAGGTAGAAGGTGTTCATGCTGATTCACCGACGCTGGCATCACAGTCAATAGGTCATTGAATCCCCGTTCCTGTGAACTTAAAATCTGCCACAATCACTCTTCGCGAGGACACCAAGTTCAAGGAACATTCTTGTTAGTGGTATTTTCCATAGATTGGCGTCAGGTTAGTAGTAGTCGTTTAAAGATGAGCGTTTCACCGTGCAGTGTTCATAGCCATCAAATGACAGAGAGGTGATCACCTTCCTTTTGCTACTTTCTTTCGTACCCCTGCGAATTTTATGCCCTCAATTTCAATATTTACATCCAAGGTGAGAAGAAATACATTACATCCATGTTATACATCCCGTACCGTCGTTTTAAGTCATTATCCACTTAATGCAGTTCATCATCTTTTATAGCTCTACAGATATGGAAAAATAGTCATTTACGTGCAGAAAACGAGGTTTCATTAACTTTTCCAGCATACCTCCATCTTTGTACCCATCGTTTCTTCGGAGAGAGTATTGGTCACTGTTTAATTCTAGGCAGTCTGTCTACCAGGCCTGCAGTTTTTTTTTCAAAAATATCGGCTGAAATGGACACCGATGATTCACTGATATTCTTCTATAATTATGTAGCATAACAAGTAGTAATGGAATAAAACTGAGCAGTGCTTAACCAAACGCAGTGGCCAGTTACGTGATAGCCAAATACAATTCAGCCTCTGTTTTCAGTGCGAAAATGTGTCATCTTAGAGTACTGAATGGGAAAGTAAATCATATCGTGGAATAAAGATACGACAGGATCACACAAATTAAATCTACTATCTTTAATCAACAGTGAGTTCATTCTTATTTCTGTTGCTCAATCGTTGTCGACTTTTCAACGCTGCCTCCATTTGTCGAATAGTTGAGACTGTGCTGCGTGCATGGCCACTATATAAAGAACGCGAATTCGTTCCACAGTTGCAAGTAATTAAGGGGACTACGGAAGAAATAGACATATTCGAGGATAAGGAGTATTGCGTAGATGATGAAGAGAAGAAAAGGGTTGATAATGAATGGGTACTAAGAAACATTGCTAACTTATACATGAATTTAAAGCGATGTGACTTCTTATGAGCGCCAGTTGCTCTAGGTATCGTGCGGTGGACAAGAGCATGGTTGGCGTATTTTTTAAAGGGATAAATTATCAAACATAATTGAAAAAAAAATCGGCCTGATTTATCAGCTAAAAAATTGTGATCACCATTTTGGAAGGACCTCTTAATGTCATTCCAGGGGTAGTTAACTACTAAATGGCGTGACTGGAGTCTGATATGAAGCGTTTCACTTCATTTGACACTCTCTCTCTCATTTTATTCAATTCAATTCAATTTATTGAGGGAAATAGGCATGAGCCTTTGAGTACAGACAGCCTTTAAATGCTTAGACAGTGCCTTGCCGGTGCTAACCAAATATAAATTCTAAATTCTAAAAAAGTACCTTTTTGCAGCGTAAAATTAAGAACAGTAAACAGAGAAACCCTGTGGGTTGCATAGGTACAAAAGGCGGTCATAAAATATGACAAGTGGTGCACGACTCTCAAGAGTGAAGATAAATTCCTCATCGCTCAGGCTCGTTGTGGAACATAAAACTGTCAAGGTTCCTTTTAAAGCTTTCCAGCGATGGTGACATCACAACGTCTTCAGGGAGGGCATTCCATGGTTTAACCACTCTGACAGAGAAGGAGAACTTGCGCACATCCAGTCTCGCCTGCTGGACTCGCAGTTTCAATGGGTGACCTAGGAGATGGTTCGTGGTGGCAAATTCAAAGAAGTCCGAGAATTCCAGGCAACAATACAATCCCTTCAAAATGCGGATTGTCTGCAGGAGATCACCACGCATTTGCCTATAACTCAAAGGGAACAGATTAAGATTCATTAGGCGGGTTGGATATGGCAAGGAGCTTTGACTTCTAACAATTTTGGTGGCTTTCCTCTGTACTCTTTAGAGGCAGTTCTGATCTTGAACTGTCCAGGGTTTCCAGGCTTGCATAGCATATTCCAAATGTGGCCTAATGAATGTTCCAAAAGTCTAAGCGAAGAGATCTTCATCGAAATCCAAAAAGGCTCGTCTGATTGGCATGCAACACCGCAATTGCGCTCTTCGCCACTTTCGAGCAGTGAGGCGATGGTTTTAAGGTGGTGGTCGTTAGCACACCAAGGTCCTTTTGGGTTTCCACGTCTTTTAAGGCGTCACCGTTGAGAAAGTAACTTCTAATTTCGGCAGATCCAGATGGGTAGCCTAAGCGAAGTATTGTACACTTATCGACGTTGAACCGCAAAAGCCGATGATTAGACAACTCCTCCAACCGAGTTAGGTTAATCTGCAGTTTATCTTCGTCAGCAGGGCTCTGGATTAAATTCCAGATTTTAATTTCATCGGCAAACATTGCTGCTTCACAGTCGAGATTCCTGACACAATCGTTCACGTATATTAAAAACAGTATTGGCCCTAGTACTGAACCCTGAGGAACCCCACTCTCGACCGCAGCAGAACTTGACCTCTCTTGGCCGATGCACACAACCTGGCGCTGACCCACGAGAAAGTTTTCCATCCATTTGAGGAGGTTACCTCTGATTCCAATTCTTTCTAGCTTGTACAGCAGTCTCTCGTGCGGCACAGTATCGAAGGCCTTTTGAAAGTCAATGAAGGCAATGTGAACCGCGTGTCTATCTTCAAGTGCTTGGATCCACCTCTGGTGCGAATACAGCAAATTCGTTGTCATGATCTTCCTTTTCTGAACCCATGTTGACAGCTTGATAACAAATTATGAGTCTCTAGGAATTTCACCAATTCGGTCTTGATGATCCTTTCCATAATCTGGCCAAGGAATCATGTCAAGCGTATGGGCCAGTAGTTTCTTACTGACGCCCGGCTACAGCTTTTGTACAAGGGAATATTGTGTGCCAGCTTACAATTGATTGGAAGTAATCCGGAGTCAAATTAATTTTATTTGAGCAATGACAGAGGTGCGTAAAGTTCATTGGCAAGTTCTTTAAGAAGCTTCTGTTGAAGCTCGTCTGGTCCTGAAGATTTTAACTTTTTATTTATTTTCATTTTTTGGATCATAAATTCTTAGAATAGTATGTGGCTAATGTTTGAAGTCGGCGTTTATTCACTAAAGGACGAAGAAACCTTGCCTCATTTGTGAAGACTGAGTGGTAGAACTGTGAAAACTACGCGGCTTTTTCCCTGTTTTCAGAAATTTGGACGCCCACGGCAGTCTTAATCAGCGGTATTTGATGCGTATTCGTTGTTAATCTGTGGAGGTAACTGTAAACTAACTTTGGATATTGCATGGCCTTTTGCAGCAACGTCTTCTCCATTTTTTCTCGCATTTTATAAAAAAGGCTTTTCAGTTTGTTTCCCTGTGTTAGATACTTATAATTAACTCTATATAACTGAACACTGTTGCTGATCCTGGTGCTTGGCATGTTCGCTTCCTCCTAAGTTCTCCTTAAGGGCACGAGAACGATTAACAGAGGTTTCATTGGGATTTTGTGTTCCTCTGACGATAATCGAATCTGAAGGCTTCAATGAATCCATCAGAGTTGATTGTGACTTCATACTCCTGTTGTGGCTTTTCAACATTGCAGATTGCCACTCGTTTGTTTCTTGGGATTCAACAACGAGCTCTTTAGAACACCCAAGATAGCAGAATGAGAGTATTTGTTCGCTCTGGTCGTCGTTCGTAGGATAAGGAGTATGTGTTCTTACTATCAGGTCATTATGGGTATTCGCGACGAACATTATGAGCTGTAACAAGTTGTACGTTTTTATACTTTTTGCGCTTTGATCACTGCCGTTTTAACTGTTATATTACTAAGCGTATTACGTCGAGTACTTTTATCGTACAAGAGCTTCCTTAAGTCAGCATGCACATTTTCCAGTTTTTAAACTCTAAGTCAAATATAAGAACATCCAACGCAATATTTATCTTCGTAGCCACGGATTTACATGCCATAACGCTTTTTGCGCGCTTTGCTGGACTTTAGTTGTAAGTATAAACTGATTGAGTGCCAGTCGTGGATTCCGAAGCCAGCTCAACAGGCTTTCGTTTAAATGAAGTTCCGTTACTGGTACTGTTGCATGCAAACAATTGTTTTCGGTCCAGGAATGTTAAATCACTGCACAAAATATGTTCTCCTTTGAGCGTATAACGAAAATTTCCGACTAGGTTTTGAGTATGGCAAATATTTAATGCAATATGAGCAAAAATGTGTCTACGTGTTCCAAAACACTTTTAAAAAATAATATAAACCGTATGAAGGATATTCAGGAACGACTCAGCAGTTCGGATATGTCAAAGGTCCTGGATAAGTCCAGATCTTCATGAAGTTGTAAACGTTATATTCACTAAGTGATTGTCAGTTTTTATTGGTGCAGAGGCTGCGCAGTCAACATGAATAAGATGATAAACCAATTCCAATTTAATGCCGTGTGGTGAGGAATTTCCGAACAAAAAAAATTCCAGATGGGCAGGAAGCATGTAGGTGCGTGCAGTTGTAACATTATTGTTCGGAACAGTCCTTGAGAAATTGGTAACGGTATTCAATTATCATGTCATCAAAGGTCGCTATATGGCCCTATCCTACAAGTGCACACATAATGCATTTAACCCTATGAAAGGAGTATCAAAACACACGCTTGTCGCAGGCCGCATCACTTTATAGTCCGTTTAATAATATCCACCAAAATTCTCCTTTTCTACATATGTTCATTCTTCATACTATGCATCCTTCATCTGCACCTCTATCTCATTCATCTCTTTTATTGTTCTGCTATTCTGGAATGACTTCAAGTCTTCTTGATAATTGTCTTGAAAATGTTGCAATTTCTCCTTGTCCAAAAAACAAGAGGGCAGAGTTGGTAGTCGAAAACGGGTGAACGAAAGAAATAAGAGTGAATTCACTGTTGATTTCAGGTAGTCTTACTGGGCTTTGGCTCTGTCAATTTCTTCATTTCGACCCACCCATAAAGATGCTGTTTTCACCGATTTCATATAAGTCACTGACTTAACCTCAGTTCCCAGAATAAAGACACCTAGTACGTTCATGTCGGAAGTGAGATTTGTTTTTTTCCATCAGTTTGCTCAAGTAGATTTTAGGCAAATTCTGGGGCAGCCACTTGCATGTTCGCCAGTTTTCTTTTCAGGTGGAATGCTCTTAAGATTGAATACGCAGCACCAACCCTTTTCATGGGTGTGATTTTGATGGAAATCATGGCCTGACCTAATGGCCCAAATGCAGAGATTTTACTGTAATCTAGAGGATATTTGTAATTCAACATCCTCAATGTTGGAAAATAAGTGGTCAGGTTGCAAATCAAATATTAAGTGAAGAACTTCCTGTCATTACAGTGTCCAAAGAAACGAATGTAGGATCGGTTACGGGTGGAACATACGGCCCTTATCCTTCCACCACGTCCCCGGGTCCGTTAGAAGTAACAAGCAGTTCATACTACAAGAAAGGGCCAGCTCGGATTCCACTAGGGGTATGAGAAGGAAGCCCCAAATTTACAACTCGATAATAATTTGTCTTCATAGTATAAAGTACTCGGTGAAGGTCTCTGATTGCTGCTTCATGAAACCGAATAATTAAACAACATGCAGCAGACCAACTGCTTTCCAAGGAACGGATTTAATAGTTTATTCACCACTTTTTACTGCATGCTGGATGAAAATTAATTTCAGCAGGTAAACTCTGTCCAGAACTAAACTGCGGCCAATCCCAATGCATTTGATGCCCTACCGATTATATATATGGAATGGAACCGACAAAGACAAGGGAGACCGGAACGGCCATTTCTGGCTTATGAGCCATCAGCAGCCAGTCATACCGAATTCCAGGTGTGCCACACTTGGGATTGTGAATGACTGGCTGATGACGGCTAATAAACCAGAAATGGCCATTCCGGTCTCCCTTGTCTTTGTCGGTTCCATTCCATCATATGCTACACGTCGCTATGCGACCGCCTGCGAGGGCTTTAGTCTGAGCTCCAGGGCACAACGGAACATACATGTTCTTTAAGCAGATCGGTGAGCCCCACACTATCATATATATATATATATATATATATATGTATATGTATATATAGACACATATGCATGTAAGAATTGGGTGCTGCACGATTTTAAGTTTTTTCTCACAAAGGCCCATATAAAATCGGAAAAATGCCATATCTTGAGAAGAACAAAAACTTTTCAGTTTTTTCTTATCAAATTTTCCAGTTAGCTACTGAACGAAGTGCTTCTTCGAATGCCGTTGGTCTGTTTTGCACACTTTCACTACGAAGCCACTTACTATCGCACTGATCCCCATTTCGAGAGAAGTCAGCAGTTACAGATCCAAATAATTTGTAAAGAGTCCCTGGACTACCATTAATATGGTAAATTGACAAAGCTCAATGCCATATTCAACCCCCATAACCAACATTAATATGTTTCCTTTCATAGGCAAATGCAGGGTATTACCTAAAGGCAATGCACATCGTGGCGGGATTGAATAGTTGAAAAGCTTTTGAAGACTTTTCTAAAACTTTAAAACAAAAAAATTTCTGAAACCACCCATTTACACTCTTCGTTCAGAAGGCATGACTGTACTTGCGTGAGTTCTCCTTATCTACTGGATTGAGTAAACCATGAAATGCTTTCCCCTCTAGCGTTGTGATGTCACATTCAAGAAAAAACTTAAAATTGAACATCGCTTTATTAAATTTTTATTATAGGGAGCCTGAAGGACGGGGGAATTACTAACCTTTACACAAGAAACGTATAATGTTTGGTCCGTATTACACTTATGCAATAGGCCTGGTCTTAAACACCGCAATAAATTCTCAATTTCAACTAAATTACGTAGAGGATCATGCCTGCTTTCCTCAAACAAACAAGCCGACATGAACATAATAAAGATTTTTTATCTCATTAAACATCGACCGAAATTTGGAATTGACTTTCTGATTCGAAAATATCGAGGGATGTTATTCTGATAAGCTTGCATAAATTTTTCTCACGAAAGAACACTGTCTTTATAAATTCAAATTTATTTTATATAAAAGTCTTCTTTTTTGGTATGAGATAGTGTCTTCTTCAAAATTTTAATTAAAGACAGGGTATCATTTCGTTTTTCATAAGTTTGTAAATATTTAATCTTTTAGGACGATTAAGTGTGCAAAATATAAGATCGTATCCATCAGTAAAATTAAGTTGCATTTAAAGTTAACAACCCAAAGTGTGCACCTTCTTCCTCCTAGCGTATAGAAAGATACATTCGACTTTTTGATAGCTTGAAATACTTGCATGGCGGTGTTTGCAGCCATGACGCATTGCTATCATATCTTCAGATTGCTGTGTGTCCTCCTGTGAAGATTCGATGAGAATTTGAGAGTCATTCAGGAAATATGGCTCCACGTTGGCAGTCGGAATATAATTGGTAAGACGCAGGTGAAGAACGGCAAACTGTTGCACACTGAACACTAGGTTTCATTCTCTGATAAAGATTTCCGTCTGTGCATTTCATTTTGCAAAACATTTTGAGCACATGGGTGTTAACTGAAAAGTCAGCAGGTTTGAAAGGCAGAAGCGCGCTCAATGAATACTGCGTTGATAATTCATCACAAAAGTTTAGTAAACCTCGCTTTACAAGGACTTCCATTGTCCTTTAGGAAAGGGTTGTCAAGCTCCTGGGTCGAAAGCTGTTTGCTGCCATCTTTTCATGTATAGGCGAACGACGTTGGTTTTCTTCCCCAGCGAAAGCAAGGTCCCTGTTCTGATTGCATGCTCGAAAAGAGATGAAAGAGGCATTTCTAGCTCTGCAAATTGTTTTTACGTATCTATCCTGAGTTCCCATACGGACCAGGAGACTTGTCTGGCTTGATTTTGTTGAGGACACGTCTGAATTCGGCGAATGAAATGGCATCGGTTTTAATGACAGGCGTATCTTCGTCCACCACATGTTGTTCACTTTTTAGATGATTCCGAAGTAAAACTTTATCTTAAAACTAGGACAGTAGTAAGACTTTATGCGGTCTTGAAGTTAATATGTTATCGAGGCTATCCTTTTAAATCAAAATTTTGTCTCGGTGCTTCCGTCGACTGCAGATGTACCCATTAAACTGTTTAGGGCATAATGTGGCTTCTTTTGTCAGTAGACACTTAAAGGTTTTTCGAGCAATCCGTAATTTGGAAAATGATATGGAATCTTGAAGATGAAAGCGCATTTACAAATGCTCTGTTCCTTCTGTATGCTCCTTATATTATCGGATTGATTCCTGGAGATCGGGCATATAGTCTTATTATTTTCATTTAGCAATGGACTTCAATTAGGCACTCTATAATGCCTTGGAAATACTGCCAGGTTTTGTCGTTATCAGTGGGATTGACCAACCGGGTTTCCGCGGATGTATCAGGTCTCCATGCGTCTAAATCCCCTTTCCAAATGTTTCTGCATCCATTTATTTGAGTTTTTGAGATAGAAAGATAGAAAACAGGTTAAAGGATTATGGTTGCTATAATCTACTTTTGTTAGTGACTTAACTTATCTTATATCTTCTTCTATTTACTGAAAACTCGGTCTAAAAAATGATTCGTGACCTTCTCTCAGTCTGATTCATAAGTCTTTTTACTGCGAGAGTTATTCGTCTAGTTATAATTGTTGTAGTTAGGCTCATTGTTATTCGGGAATTTGGAAACATTTTGAAAACCGAAAGTGGCATTTCTTCAACTTTGAAATTTAAAGAAGACGCAGTTTGAAACCAAAGGACTGTAAGACAAAATATGTTTGTGTATATTACCATTACATTTTATTACATTTATAAGGACCGTGAAACTCAGTGAGAAAAATATAAACTTTTTGATTAGCAATCTTTTAAAGAGTAAGACTTTTGCAGATGGTAGGAAAGGAGCTCAAGCAAAAAGAGCATCCAAATGAGACCAATATATTTTGGAGTAGGTTGCAAGATAAATAGAAAAAACACACCATTTAAGTAATGGCTTCGAACTTAAATCGTAATTGAGAATTTTAACTGGAAATTTCATGAGATAAGGAACCTTTTGTACACTTCTATGGCCTTAAATCTGAAATGAAATGTTTCCTGGAACAAACCTGTTCGCTAATTTTAACTATACCATGAAAACTAGAAATTTGAAAATTGCAAATTCTCTTGCAACTTCGATATGTAGTTGTCACGTTGAACTCCCTGACTGTCGGTTTTGTCAACTGACTAGTAAAAGCATTAAATGTACATCCAATGTTAGTATTTCGTAAAGAGAAGGGCTACAATTATAATAAATTAAGCTAAACAATTCCTAAGTGGAATAATTTATCCGACCGTTAAATAAGGGAATACAGAAGTGAAAACCGAGACACGTGCGCTGTTGACATTTTGGGATCTCGATAGCATGTCAAAATGCTGCTTAAACGATGAAAAACGCAAAAAAATACTTTCGCATGATATCCTCTAAATTTATTCGACCATGCTTGTTAAACTGCTGTGTAACTGTGTAAAACATGTCAAAAAAATAAAATAACGTTCCCAAGATTGCATTTCTAACCGACCTATGGCCAGGAACACACCCGATGACTTATATAAAAATGCATTTATAGTGTCAAAAATTAGAAATTTTGAAAACTGTGAATCGTAAAGTAAAAAGGTTATTTTATTGCATGTTGTTGATTACAGTCACCCTCTGGATCATAACGAAGCTTTTTTATAATATTTAAGCGTCTGCCGAAATGCCTTCAACCAATGAATCAACGTATGCTATGAGGAGTATTAGCGAATTCAATCAGAGAAGGCAGTAGGACTTTGTGCGCCCTGAAGAGCCTGGTTCAAGGGTTGTGGTCAAGACAATAAAACGGCAGATAAGCAGCATGCGATTTTTCACATACTGCCCTTACATGACTTTTCATACACCTATTCGAACGAACTACAATCAAGATCTGGAAACAGTGGCGTAGTTCAATAAACCTCCTTCCAATATAAGTGCCGTGATCTGAAGTTAATTTAACGAATGCAAACTTATGCAGTTCAGCTAGTCATCTGGAAAATGACACTTATCAAATGCATTGTAATTCGTCTCTTCTTGCCGTTTTTTGAACAACTGCTACGAAATGGAACGACTCTACAATCTGAAAGGCCAATTTGGTGTTTGCATGGTCCTGTGCAATAAAATGAAGTGCGCCCATAGTTAACAAAACAAGGTGCGTCTTTCGAGCTTTTGCAATATTCCTAGTGCACTGACACCGCTACTCGCACATTTTTCGATCAAAGAAGATGAGAGGAAGTGACTCTTTGATTTCGGAGTTCAGAAAAGTAAGTCATCATATAACGCTTAAAACAACGTCTTTTTCGGAGCTGTTATTTCCTTCAGATAAAGTAAGCTGGCTTTGAAAGTTGGCACTTTTGGTTTTCTAGGGATGAATCAGATTGTCCACCGTGGTGGCTTAATTTACAGAGATAAAAAAGTTACAACGACCTGCCTGCTGGGTCTCCAACTCTAAGGAATGTTAAAAACCTGTAGAAATGAGATCGCATTTGTAGCCCTAGGATTATCTTTCTAAATGGAACTCCATTGCAACCAGTTAACAGTCAGAAGGACAAGGGTGTGTGAATGTCATCGTCACACAAACTAAAAAAGAACTGCAAAAAGGTGGCTAAATTAGTCGTGTGTGTATTATATCGCATTAGGTGGGCCTTTTTGAGACGTGACTAATCCAATTTCTCCAAAATATTTGCAGCATTCCCACGGCTGCATAAAGAATAGGCAATAAAATCATGAAACCATGGATTGTCTTAGCAAAGGTGCCGATTTTGGCGAAGAAATCGACTAAAGGCCTGTGAACGTTAACTCATGAAAACAGAATGTCAACCCTAAACGTATTTTCCCCTTCCTAAAGGTATCTATGACGTGAGCTCAAAACCCATTTCTCTAGATTGTAGCACATGATCAAAGTAAGAGAGCTGGCAGGTGTCACAAGATCTTTTTTCGAGAAACCCATGCTGAGCCGCATTATGTAGGTTATTCTCTGTTAGGTGACGCATCAACTTGTCTTTAATCAAGGTCTCTAATATCTTCGAGGCTGCTGGCAGTGAATTTATTGGCCTAAAGTCGTCAAATGACGTAGTTTGGCCGTGTTTGGGTAAAGGCAAAATGTGCGATTCCTTCCATAAAATAGGGAAGGTTTCACTTTCAAGAGCAAGAGTGAATATCTTATACAGGAGTGACGGAAATATATCATTTGCATCCGCCTTTTGAACGCTGACCGGGACGCCATCTGGTCCAGGACTGTAAGATTGGTGAGAACGCCGAATGGCTACGGTTACGTCCCAAAGGGTAAAATTTATGTTTTCGAGGACGTTACCGGTCCAAACCGGTACTATGTGGGCATCCATATGAGCAGCAGAAATTAGTAGTATGGTAAACATATCCGATTCAAAAAGATTTGCGATTTCTAAAACAAAAGTCAACAATCTTTGGCATATACGGTAAACAGGAAAAAAAGCAGTTCAAAATACTCCTAGGGTTAAATCGGAGGCGGAGTTCGGCGAGCAGGCAATTTAAAAAAATATGAGAAAAAACTGCTTCACAAAAACAATAATAGTCTAATGCAATGGGATAGTATTGTGATGTTGCTGACAACGTTTGAGGGTTCAGAAAGCTCCTTGTCAGGTGAGAAATAATATGGCAGCCAGAGCTTCTGTTTATAAACACAAGTGGAGGTGAGACAGGACGAAATCATCGTAGACAACATGGTCGAAACGAAGTGGAGACAGTAGAGTTCACGAGATCATCATCGAGATGCGACCTTGCTGACTGCATAGTCCATCACCAAAAAGGGGAAACCACCAGAACCCGCCTTGATCATCAACAGAACCTGGAGACTATCGTCAGAGTTGCAAATTCGGAGGAAAGTATCAAGGTTGTCAAGAGTTGGCAATGCTAGATGAAAAGGAGTGGAAGAAAAAGTGAATGCAAAGATGGACTCTGCAGAGGATGATAGAAATATAATAAGAGACCAATATAATATAAAGGGAGCTGCCTCAAATACCAGGAGGACCCTTTTCCAAATCAAAAAGTTGCGAGTTTGGGAAGGAAACAGACAATAAGGACTTGATATCTTCCGAAGTGTAATGTTTGCGTACTTTTGTTTTGAAAATAGCTAATGTAGAAGACAACCTAATTTGCAGTGGAAGATATTTCCATATAAAAGAATATTTAGAGGCCAAAAACTGAGATCGGTTAGTTGTGGAGCTACGGGGTCGTGAAATGATCATGGAGGAATTACAAGTGGCAAGGGTCGAGCTACCGGAGTGAGAGCGTTAATTCGTGGGAGATTTGGGCTAGAGTTAACGCGAAACAGAAAGCAAAGACCGGCTTCGAGTGTTCTTACCCGCAGAAATTTAATTTTTGCTAACTGGCATCTAGCCGTATAAGAGATACTTGATCCAGGAAGAGAAAATAGTCTTCGAGAAAAAACCCTCGGAATTTTTTCAATCTTACTGCGCTCAGAGGCGTTCATCAGACTTAAGAGGGGACAGCAGTATTTTAGGATAAGAAGAACAAACATGCGGTATAGGTTTAACTTTATTTCCGGAAGGAAGAAATTATGCGATATAAAACCACATATCTGTGCAGCCTTTGCGGAAATTCGATCTGCATGAGGCGATAATTCTAGCTTATTTGTGTAACTTAGACCTAAGTCTTTTATGGTCAATTGTTCTTAAAGTGTACTATTTTTGAAAAACTAGGGGTCCAAGAAGCTTTGTGGGGCCAAAACACATAAAACTGCTCTTGGATTGAGAAAATGACATCTGCCAAGTACAGCTCAAACATGAGAGCATAAGCAGATCAGTGTTGATTTAATCAACGCAACTATTGGCACTCAGTGAGCCAAACACTGCAAAATCTGTTGCTCAACTGTTCCGCCGTCGATCCCCTTCTAAACGAGGTTATGAAATTCCTCCATTACTAAATGAAAACAAGAACTTCGTTCTGGAAGACTCTGACAAGGCAGAACTGTTTAGTGCGTTCTTTGCAAATCATCTTACGATGGAATCTGAACCGGTTCCGACGTTTCAGGCATCCTCATTGAATGTTATCAGCACTATTGATTTCTCCTTAGAACTAATTCGTAAGCAAATAATTCGTCTGAAAAACTCGCACTCTTCGGGAACTGACGGTATTCCAAACTCAGTTATTAAGAGAGTGCCGAGCTTTCCCCGATTGCTTAGCCATGTATTCTCAGTTTATCTTTTAAACGGATTCTTTCCTGACTCATGGAAGACATCTATTATTCTTCCTGTCTTCAAGTCGGGATCTCGTTCGGACGTAAATAATTATCGAGGCGTTCACAAAACCCCGGCTCTCGCAAAACTTCTTGAAAAAAATTATTTTTCAATCAAATTCTCGACTTTTGCCAAGAAAAATAAGCTTTTAAGCGACTCACAATATGGTTTTTCTACCTGGGAGATCATGCGAAGTGTGTCACTTAGCTTTTTCTTAACCTCGTCACTTCCCTTCGTAACGAGCAACAGTCAGTGGTTGTGATCTACTTTGACCTGAGCAAAGCCTTTGACAAGGTACCGCACAGACGTCTTCTAGTGAAACTGGAAGCCCTCGGCATCCGGCCTCCTCTCCTTGACTTCATTGGTTCCTACTTGTCTAACCGCAGCCAGAAGGTCTTAGTAGGTAATAGCTATTCGACGCCTCAACCGATCACGAGTGGCGTTTTTTTCAAGGCACCGTTCTAGGTCCCCTTCTCTTCATTCTGTACATTAACGAAATTTCAACTTTACTCACAAATTCACAAAAATTTCGTTTACGCTGACGATCTCAAGTGCATTTATTCATTTTTCTAAAGACACTGCTAATAGTTGCGTTGACAAAATAAACACTGATCTACTAATGCTCTCACGTTGGAGCTGTACTTGGCAGATGGAATTTTTCTCCATCCAAGAGCAGTTTCATGTGTTTTGGCCCCCGCCAAGCTTCCTGGACCCCTAGTATTTCAAAAAAATAGTACACTTTTAGAACGATCAACCATAAAAAGACTTAGGTCTAAGTTACACGAATAAGCTAGCATTATCGCCTCATGCAGATCGAATTTCTGCAAAGGCTGCACAGATATGTGGTTTTTATATCACATAATTTCTTCCTTCCGGAAATAAAGTTAAACCTATACCGCATGTTTGTTCTTCCTATCCTCGAATACTGCTGTCCCCTATTTGGGCTGATGAACGCCTCTGACCGCAGTAAGATTGAAAAAGTTCAGAGGGTTTTTTACTCGAAAAACTATTTTCTCTTCCTGGATCCAGTTTCTCTTATACGGATAGATGCCAGTTAGCAAACATTAAATTTCTGTGGGTTAGAAGACTCGAAGCTGGTCTCTGCTTCCTGTTTCGCGTTAATTCTAGCCCAAATATCCCACGAATTAACGCTCTCACTCCGGTAAATCGACCCTATGCCACTCGTAATTCCTCCATGTTCATTTCACCACCCCTTAGCTCCACAACCAACCGGTCTCAGTTTTTTTGCCTCCAAATATGCTTTCATATGGAATAATCTACCACTGCAAATTAGGTTGTCGTCTACATTAGCTATTTTTCAAAACCAAATTACGCAAACATTTAACTTCGAAAGATATAAAGTCCTTATTGTCTGTTTCTTTTCCCAAACTCGCAACTTTTTGGATTTTTGAAAAAGGGTCCTCCTGGTATTTGAGGCAGATCCCTTTGATATTATATTGGGTCTCTAATTATATTTTCCATCATCCTCTGCAGAGTCAATCTTTGCATTCACTTTTTTTCTTCCCCTCCTTTTTAAACTAGCATTGCCAACTCTTGACAACCTTGATACTTTCCTTCGAATTTGCAACCCTGACGATAGTCTCCAGGATCTGTTGATGATCAAAGTGGGTTCTGATGGTTTCTGCCTCTTTGGTGATGGACTATACAGTCAGCAAGGTCGCATCTCGATGATGATCTCGTGACCTCTACTGTCCCCTCTTCGTTTCGACCATGTTGTCTACGATGAGTTCGTCCTCTCTCACCTCCACTGGTGTTTATAAACAGTAGCTCTGACTGCTATATTACCTCTCACCCGACAAGGAGCGTCCCGAACCCTCATACGCAGTCAGCAACATCACAATACTATCCCATTGCATTTAGCTATTAATTTTTTTAGTGAAGCAGTTTTTTTCTCCTATTTTTTTAAATTGGCGGCTCGCCGAACTCCGCCTCCGATTTAACCCTAGGAGTTTTTTTTACTGCTTCTTTTCGAGTTCACCGTATATGCCAACGATTGTTGACTTTTGTTTTTATAAAATGGCAAATCTTTTTGAATCGGATATGTTTACCATACTACTCATTTCTGCTGTTCATATGGATGCTCACATAGTGCAGCAATTATCCACTTTGTATTTATTTAAACCATGATACTAAGTTTGGAATGATGGGGCCCTCTGGGCCTTAAATATACAATTTATTTATTTATTTATTTATTTAAAATGAATAAATGCCCTTGAGATCGTCAGCATAAACGAAATAAGATCGTCAGCGTTTTGTCCATGGGTGCCACGCCTGAACGCAATATTCCAACCCCGGCCGGATAAATGTTCCAAACACGCGCCCAAACAGCTTTCCTTCCAAATTAACGAAGGATCTTCTGACTGCACCTAAGAAACACATAGCTTTACTTTGCTATATTCGCAACGAGTGACAATGGTTTGAGAGTGCGTGTTATCCATATACCCAAGTCCTTTAGAATATATACCTCCTGGAGTTGGTGACCATTGATAAAGTACTGGTATTAAAACCAAATCATCCTGTTGGAACTAGACCGCATTCGGATTATTTGGAATTTGTTAAAATACAGTTTCTGCAGCCACTCATCACACCATGTTTGCCAGCGATCTAAGTTTTGTTGTAATTTCCACGGATCCTCCGGTTTTTCAATCGAGTTCCATAACTTCAGATCGTCAGCGAACATACCTCCTCGCATGTCAGACAATCAAGCTAGTCATTCACGTATATCAGAAACAAAATGGGACCCAGAACGCTGCCCTGCGGAACTCCAATGTGAACGTTTTCCCAGTGAGACTTGGCGTCTCCAATACAAACATGCTTTCGCCAGCCTGTGACAAAGTCGGCCAACCATTTGAGAAGGTTGCCTTTCACACACATTTGACGCAGCTTAAAGATCAGGCGTTTGTGTGGAACGCCATCAAAGGCTTTTCTTAAGTCAATGTAGACCGCATCGACTGACAAACCCATTTCTAATGAATTTCTTTAATTTTCTATGGATGTAAGCAGGTTTGTGTGGCAGGATCGACCATTTTGAAATCCATGTTGATATGAACTTAGCAATTTATTCTCTTCAAGATGCCTCATCAGTTTCGTTTTGATTATCTTCTTTGTCATTTTGCATTAGATACTTGTGAGGCTGACTGGTCGGACACTGTTTGGTGATGTCCTCTCTCCTCTTTTATAGATGAGGATTATGTTGGCTATCTTTCACTCGGTAGGCAGAGCCCCCGCCTCCGTCGAACTTTCAAATATATTGGAGAGCGGAGAGGCCAGCTAGTCTGTGAGTTCATTGAGAACTTTTGCGGATATGCCATCTGGGCCAGGGGATTAAGTGGACTGTAGCTGTTTCAGAGTTTTTCTTACTGTGTCCATTGGGAACTTCACCATGCTCTTTTTGTTTTTAGATGTGACAGTACTGAATTATTTTTCTTCGTCAAAAGATGGTTCCTTGGTATACACGGACATAAAGAAATTGGATGAGAGGCTGCTCTTATCAGAGTTATCATTTAACCTGTTTCCCTGATAGTCTTTAAGACAAGGAATGGAGTGCCGATTTCATTTTGCTTTATTTACGTAATCAAACAACCTTTTCGAATTTCTTAGTATGTCTTTGACTATTTCTGACTTAAAGGCTGATCTTTCTTTTCTCAGAAGATTCTGACACCAATTTCGCTGTTTCGTAAAAGCGGAAAAACGTTCGGGTTGTTGATATCTGGCATATGTTCTCCACAGTCTTCTTTTCTTTTTGAGATTCCTTTTTATTTCCGATGTCACCCACTTGGGTCGGGAGAAGTATGATCGCCTTTTAAGTGGGCAGAATTTCTCTACCAACTGCTAAATCAAGTTTCTAATGAAAAACCAGGCAGCGTTTGGGTCAGGTTCATGTGCAGGGCTCCAGTCTATCCCATTAAGTAATTCTTTCATTTTGGGATATTACCCTTTCCATGCCTTTCTCTGCCTAACTGCACGAAGTTTGGTTACAGAAAAATGACTGTACTCCCAAGCAAGAAACACAATGATTACTTTGTCCAAGTTGCACGTAAGAACTTAATGCAGGGATGCAATTTTCGTCTTTACTTTATGAGAAGGTACAAACAGCTCGACTGCTGCCCATTTCGGAACCGCGTCTCCACTGTGACATGTTGGGTAAGAAACTCGTCATTTACCAACTGAAGTATTTTCTGTTCGAAAGAATATTTCGATCGCTAGCAGTACATTGACACCCAATCGATATCGGGAGCGTTGAAAGCTCCAAGAATTAATAAGTGCTTGCTACGGCACATTTGCTTTATCTCTGTGATGCGTGCTTCGTCCGTGTACGTTCGCTGTCCTGGTGGTCGATATTCCATGGCAATATGGAGGTCTGGTTGGTTTGGTACTTTCCGTTTACAACAAAGTATTTCGCAAGACGGGTTCTTATTTGGCGAGGGCCAATTAGGAATGAAGTCATTGTTTTCTCGTAAGAACATTGTTATTCCACCACCCCTACGTCCGTTCCTATCCATGCAGATAAGCTGAAAACCTTTTATCCTAACGTCTTTGTCTGCAATTTGTTCATTTTACCATGTTTTAGTTAGAGCTATGAAGTCAGGTTGTAAATAGTCCATGACCAGGTTGATTTCATCCATTTTGTTCAATAGACTCTGCCCTTTTTCGAACATCATTTTAATCTTGTTTTGTTCCCTCAATTTCTGGAGATATTTGGTTCGTTTCTTCCACGTGGCGATTATTGCTGGATATTTCACAAAGTATATCCAGTCTTCTGCCTGGCTTTAAATCAAAAGGCATTTGGTAGGGCTTTAGACTGGCGTGGTTGCCGTCAAGTTCACCAAATGCTCCTATAAAAACGAGAACACCGTTTTGATTTTTTTGTTTTCTACATTATGCGGTTCATTTCAAACAAGAGACTCCAATCAAAAGATCTTTTTGATTACTACTATCACACCAGTTTCTTGCGTATCATTCAATAAATTTTGAAATGTCAGCAGATCCTGTTTTCCACTTTCTTTTGGCGTTTCCCCAGTAGCTTCTGAGACTCCCTGAACTCCCAGAAACAATGATTTGTCAGGAAAAAACTCGTTCCTGCATCCTTCTTTCTTTAAGTGATGGAAGGTTGAATCATAAGCTCTGTTACAGTCTTAAATTCTGTGTTCAAATTGGTCTTCATCAGTGAGCCTGCTGGTTGATTTGCAGACATCTTTATGGATCTTTCAAACAGCGTGAGATCTTTTGACAATGCCTGTGCTTGAATAGCGCCTGGGAAACCTTAATTGTGGTTTGTGGCATGCAGGTCTCTAGATAAGTCGCAGGCCACTTTCCGCCATTAATTTGCTGGCTACCATGCCCTGCTCCCTTGTAGCTCGATGGAAATTTGAAAAGCATGCTGCTGACGCTCATCCGTGAGTTCAGAGGAGATCCCTCCTAAAAATCTGGTTAGAGTTAACTTTTAAACCCTCCACTTGCTTAGTTTTAACTCTTTTCTGCATGCAGTAATTAAGCAATCATTCTTTAATTAATCTGGGAATAACAAATTGGGGTTGAGGGGGTACGAGTAAGGGGTAGCATCAGACAGATAGCATTAAGTCGCTCCATTTGTCTCGTACAGTTGTTGAGTGCTCCTGTGGTCACCCCTAACTAATACCCAACACTCACATGTGGCTCCTTGAAGTTGCGTTCTTCCCAGCGGCCACACACCGGACAACTGCCAGCACCGGCAAGGTAATCCAGGTGAGGGTCTTCGCTGCTGAGTTTATCTCCACACCTGGTTGTTCTGACTTCTAAACTAACCACCTCCCCCTCTCAAAATGTCCCACGGTTCGAGGGCGACAACAACCCCGAAGGTGGCCGTGGCTTACTGGGGTCACTCTCTAACTAAAATAACCGTGAACCACAGTGGAGTTTGGCATCCTTCTGGGAGATCCAAGCAGCCCTATTAAGGGACAGCACTGCTTGTCTCCTCGTGACGGAAGGGGCTAGCAAAGGTGCCCTAAAAAAATGCTGGGTCTCACGTTTACCGCAGCTGACAGCCGCTCGCAGGTCAAAAAAATATATTATAGTAAAACTCAAAAAAAACAACTAAAGGACCCTTCACCATCCCCACGCTAAACCATCTGAGCTAATCGGGTGAGTCCGCTCGATCTAGCCGTCTGGAATAATCGTTTACTATTAGACAATCGAAGGATCATCAGGCCGGAAGAGTGAACAAAACTTGCCAATCGGGAGCTGGCACGCTACGAAGTGAACATTGCTGCTCTCAGTGAGACCCGATTGACTGAACAGGGTCAGCTGCAGGGGGTATGAGCTGGCTACGCCTTCTTCTGCAGCGACTGACCAATGACAGATTGACTTGAAGCTGGTGTTGCCAATGCCGTCCAAAACGACGTCGTGAAACATGTGCCCTGTATGCTACAGGGTGTCAGAGATCTCCTGATGAGCTTCTGCCTGCTCAAAAATCTTCAGCGTTGACGTTTGGAGTAATCACCGACTAGTTATTTCCAAAAGAAAACCCTGACGTCGAACACGACGAGAGCCTCAAGATAAGCGACCGCCAAGTAAGTTAATTACAATATTTGTTAAATCTACCTGATCGCTGTTTTGATTTCAGCATCAAAGTTACGCAGAAATTGGTGGACCTGCATGCTCTAGATAACAACGCAACCGAGAAGACATGACGGTGTCAACTGCGAAATGTCAACCAGTCCAACGCCCTTAAAGTCATCGGATGCGCACACCACCACAACCAGGACTGGTTTGAAGACAATGATGCCGATATCAGCTACTTACTCGTTGAGAATAATGGACTACACAAAGCCTAAATGGACCTTCGGATTGACGCCAACAATGCAGCCTTTTGTCAGATGCCGTCGCCTTGTATAGCAAAGGCTGCGGGAAATAAAGGACGCCAGAATGAATGGAAATGCTACTTAAATCCAGGGGTATGCAAAACGCAATGGAATCAAATACTTTTCCAAAGCCATCAAGGCAATCTACGGCAACTACATCAAAGGGACAGAAACGCTGCTCAGCTATGACTGCACCACACTGCTGACCAAGAAATGGAAAATTCGGAAGCACTTGGTGGAGCAATTCAGATTTGTCCTTAATTGATCATCGGCCATCCCCGATGCTGCCATTGACCACTTTCCTCAATTGGACACGAACAATGACCTGAAGCTGCCGCCTTCCCTACCAGAAAGCATCAGGGCCGTGCAACAGTTTTCTAACGGCCCTTAGTGGTTCATGCACATGGTGCGTCAGCTTCACGACGGGATGACGGCAAGCGTCACTGACAACGAGATGGTATCCGGAGCACTTGCAGTGACCAATGGAGTGAAGCGGGACTGCGTAATTGCCTTTTACCCTCTTCAGTCTCATTTTCTCTGCTTTGCTGATGGACGCCTTCCATGCTGAGTGCCCTTGGATCCATATCGTCTAAAGAAATTACGGGAACTTTCTCAACAGCCGGCGTATGCAGGCCACAATGTACGTGTCTACGGCTACAGTTAATGATATGCTCTTCGTGGACGACTGCGCTCTTAACTTCATGACGGAGGGGGACATGCAAAGGAGAATTGACCTCTTAACCGTAGCTGCGATAATTTTGTATTAACAATTTGAACAGCCACAATGGTGTTTAAGCACCAGCCACCACCCAGCGCAACACACAATGCTCCCCGAATCAATTTCAACGATGCCTAACTCAAAATGTTGAAATCTTCACTTATCTGAGAATCAAGCTGACATGCAACACGAGAATCGATGGCGAGGTTGCCAAATGTATTTCCAAGTTCAGTTAGGCCTTCAGCCGACTCCGGTCCTCCATGTAGAATCGCCACGGTATTCATCTGAACACAAAACGGAAGATGTACAAGACCCTCGTCTTCACGGCACTCTTTAACGTTGCGGAGACCTGGACTATCTACTCGAACCAAGCAAGGAGGCTTAATCACTTCCAGCTCAGCTGCCTCCATAAAATAATGAAGCTGAGGTGGCAAGACAGGATCCCGGACACGGAAATCCTGGAGCGGACCTGAATCCTCAGCATCCACACAATGCTGATGCAAGTGCAACTGCGATGGAGTGGCCGTCTGGTGATAATGGATGACAAGCGACTACCCAAAGGGCTTTTGTACGGAGATGTCACTAAGGACGCTCGCCACCTAAAAGGTCAAAAATGACGCTAAAAGGAGATTTTGAAGAAATCTATGAAGCACCTGCAAATAAACCCGGCGACCTAGGAAAAATTCGGCCGGGACGACCGGCATGGTGAAATACAGTGAAGAAAGTGGCAGCAATCTATGAATACAACAGAATCACCACCACCAAGACCAAAAGAGTGGCCGAAATTTACCAGCGCGCTGGACATACACAGGCGAAACACAGGCCCTTGCAATTTTCCCGCGCTGTCAACGCATCTGCCGCACGTGAATCGGCCTGGTCAGACATCTTCGGACGCAATGCACCAACAATCCGACAATTCCTTCTTTTATGTGAAATTCTGCCAACCTTCCTTTGGAATCCCACACCCTCACATCTGTCATCAATTCCATTATGCCGACCATCATAGAGAACACACCCCAATACTCTTCACCTGTAAACTTTACCACTGAGGCCACCGCCACCACCACCATAATCGAAGGTTACTCTCTCCTAAACTGTACTCATTGCGACCTCACATTCACCTCACACATCGGCCTGATCGATCACTTGTAAAAACAACGTTTAGAAACTGGTGAACCAATGTCTGGAGCACGAACACGCAGTGGATATTGCTGCCTCCACTGCTCTCACTGTCCCTGCGCATTCACTCATCAAATGGGCCTTTTCGTTTTTTTGCACATCCATGACAACGGAATTCACTGCGATGCTGAAAACACCGAAACCCCCTTGCACACACTCCGCTCCTGTCATTCGTAGCACCACTGCCACCCCCACTTCCACGAATGCTATCCCCCAGCCTCTACCGATTTCTCTTGCCCCTATTGCGCATGCAACTGCAACTCACGCACCAGTCTGGTCGGTCACCTGCCATTCCATTGCACGGAAGCTAGTGAACAGTGCTTGGGGCTTCAACATACAGTCCACGCGCCTGCCTCCACTGCTCTCACTGTGCCCGCATATTAACACACCGCATGGGCCTAAAACGACACATGCACATCCACAATAACCTGCTGTAAACCACTGAAAACTTAGCCATATCAGCGCCCACTACCTTCACCAATATATAGACAACACCTTTATCATCATCACGCAACTCAGAATATCACAGTGTCCTAGAAACCGTGGCTTGAAAGGCTCCTAATCTGACGCCTACAACAGAGCATGTCATCAGCCCAATGTATGTACAGTGCGTGTCGCGTGGCCAACAAGTGAATTGGGAGTCAGACGGCGATGGCTCCTCCATATCCCCTGAGTAAGTTAATCCTGGTGTGTGCGTTATGGTTGCCAGGTCATTCTGTGGCACACGGAGATTGGTAGGCAGACCCGTCAGCCAATGCACCCACTGCCGTGTCACACAACTGACGGGCTCGGACAGTGGTCTGTGTGTGGGTTGGGGGAAGGTGTGAGGTCTATAGTTTCACGCATTTTACTCACTTTAAGCAATCTTATGCGCTTGCAAATATCACTGTGCGTTAAAAACCATGGCTTTGAAGGTTGATAACTAACGGGAACACCTGGAATGCATGTTCAGCCCAATGTTCGTTTTGTGTGAAGAGGCTGACTGGCGGATTGAGAGTCAGGCTTCAATGACTCCTTCTTAGCCTCATCTTAGCATAGATGGCCACGATATAAATGTACCTGGCGTTGTTAAGGACCTGGGCATATCATATTCCAACGGTCTCAATCTTTCAGAGCATTGCGCCCTGATTGTCTCCAAAGCACGCAGAACTGCCGGGTTTATCCTCCGAAATTTTAAAACTATTGATATTAGACTTCGCCTTTATAAAATGTACGTTAGACCTGGCCTGGAATACTGCTATTTCTATTTAGCCTTCTGCGCGCTAGCGAACGGAAGAAAATAGAATCGGTCCAACACTTCTTCACGAAAAGAATTTTATCGTTGGAGCACCGTAATCTGTCGTATCAAGAACGCTGTGGCCTTGTTAACATTGATCCCTTATGGTTTCGCCGAGTGCAGAAGGGACTATTTTTTTGCTTTTTAAGCTTTTTGAATAATCGTACATTTAATCCCCTTATCACTGTGAGGCAGCTTGACCATCCTCGGCGCAGCAGTCATCGCAATGTCTTTTTTTATTTCTTCCATTAGCTCGCACAGTTAAGTATCGACGGTTCTTTTCGATAAACGCCATGGCCATGTGGAATAAACTTCCCCATAATATAAAAGTCCAACGGAGTTATTCTTTGTTTAAGATTACCATTACTAGTTTTTTTGCATTCAGAACAGTTTCCAGAATTTTTGGGCGCCGACACGGTAGAATCTGTTTTTCCTGTTCGACGGAGTGCGCGGCATCTGAACTCGATCCCAGGTGTTATCTTGAGGGATACGGCACCGTCTCTGCAGCCGGCACCCGTTGACTTCTTTGGCAGACAGTGAGCGACCGCACACGGATGCTTTCTTGCCCTGAGGCAGAATCCCGGTTCCTAGCAAAGACAGAGACTGCATACAGACTGCAATTGTGTTAGCCCTTCCCTGATCTGAATTGCTATCATCCTTACAGGCGGCAGTTTTTTTCTCCTGAATAACATGAAAATAGGAAAAAAAACACTTATAATGATATATATTCAGGAGTTTTTTTCACTGCCAGCCTCTACCCACTGAATATTTCACCTGACAATGCCTGTAAACCGGTATTAAATACAACTATTATTATTATTATTATTATTATTATTATTATTATTATTATTAATGTGGCCTTTATGACACTCCCAATCCTTGGGATCCGAGCAAAGTCTGGAGGTACGATCAGGGGCGTCTTCGGCCACACCAGCCACCTGCATCTCTGCTATCTCCGGACTTCTTGACTCTGTCATGAAACCAAGCTCAGATAGGAGGGGAGGAGAGAGTGCGTAAGATGCAGCGCAAGTCTCTTTCTTTTTAAACTTAATAACATGCAAATTGCCGTCCCTGCACCACGCTCCATGGTGCATACAGTGAACATCATCGGACAAAGATGGTCGAATTGTCATGAGTATCAAATTGCCCTACTCACAAAACAGACGGAAATACACACATAGGGTTTTAAGCAGTAAGCAACTGCGATTTGGATATTTCTTATTACAGAAATCAAACAGTTTTTCAAATATGGAAGTGGCGCTCATTTAGTTTTAGGCATCGGTTTGTGGAAAAGCAGATCAATGCACGCAATAAGGTGATAAGCCGTTTTCGGTTTAAAGTGTTATATTATTACTTCATCTTAAATTTTCAGAAAATCCAAATAATTGCAAAACCCAAACATGAAGATGGATAAACGCATTCTACGTATGTTTTCAGTTTTCGCAATAATACAGTCAGAGCTCATACTTCCGTACCTAAAATGTCATACTGAATCGCCAACCTTATAATGTTTCAAAGAAGGGTTTGATTATAGGAGTAAAGCTACTCTGTTAACAAATTGTGTTGAGGTCTACTATTTTAAATGTAGTATTCAAAGTTTCAAGTGGCTATTTTTGATTATGTTCTTCAATGAGGCAATATACCCTACTATTGCCGTGAGCAACATAGGCATATAAAGAACCTTAATTTCTGAAGAAAACTAAACAACTGAAGTTTTAAAACGGCTACTGTAGCTAGACGCAAAGATGAACCAAAACCTCGAACCTGTGTAAAGTAGCGTCAAAATCTAGGTGAAACAAATCGGTTGGCATCTAGACTCCACCAGTGTTGCTACTATGTTGACAGCTGCAACATAGAACCCGCATAACGTACCGGTTACCTTTCGGCCTTTAAAGCAAATCCTGATATATATATTTGTGTTCTCTAATAATTATTAGAAATGATGATACATCTAATATCAATCAATCAAAAAACCAGAACATAGCTTAAATATAGCCAAGCAGCATCCGCCTTATCTTTTCAAGTGCTCAGCGTAGAACCGTCCACCAGATAGTGGACGACAGCATCTGAGGTACAAAAAAGCCGCTGACAGGAAAAAAAGGATTCATAATACAGGCACTACATTAATAAACAGCTTAAACTAAGGTAGAGCAATATTCCGAAGACATGAACCGCTTTCATGAACTTTTGAACAATATGCTGGAACCCAATAGGTCGATTGAACTGGAAAAAGCCTTCCGCCTTGGAAAATGGCCCGAAAGTTAATTCGAATCAACATTTTATCGTCCTCTAACATTTACTTTGAACAGTAGTCAGGAAGCCTGGCTCATTCTGCCTAGGCGCTTTAAATTAAAAACTCAAACCCTGGAGTTTTTTTCAACAGGACTTCTCACCTGCAAAACGGGAAAAAAAAAAAATAAAAGCTAACTTTCATGAAAACCAATGCACAGCGTATTTAGTCGAAGCTTGACGAGATACAGATTCATTTCCGTGAAATATTTCCAGATATCATTTCCCTAAGAGAAACCTGATTGGCCTTACACGTGGACAACCGGGAGTTAACTATGACCAGCTATCAACAGTTTAGAAAAGACAGGAAAATGCATCACGTAGGAGGCGTGCTCACATATGTGAAAATTAAACTAAAAGCTTTAGAGAAAACAAATAAACGGGCGCCTACTTCTTAGGCGAAATGGCTTTCAATGAAAGTGCCAGGTTTATCAAGTCTAGATGTCCTGACAGTCTACCGTCCACCGAGAAAAGACCCCGATGCAGATGCTTTTTTGCTAGATGAGCTTGCAAGGTTTGCTACACGGTCGGATATTCTGATCATGGGCGACGTAAATGCGCCTGACATCGACTGGAGCTCGGCCTGCGCACAAAGCTCTGATCTAGCCTTTGACGGTTGCCTTTTGAGCATGATGCTAAAGCTACTTCTCACACAGCATGTCGATTTTCCAACAAGGTTGCGCGAAGGTCAACAGGTCAATTGTCTGGACCTCATTCTTACAAAGACGCAGGATTGCATAGACGAAGTGTTATGTCTACTGCCGCTTGGTAAAAGTGACCACATTTTACTGCGATGGGAATACTCGATTTGTTCTTAACCAGAAAAATCCACAACAGTCGGAAAGAATATACGGCTAGGCGATATCGGTTGAATGAGGATCGATTTAACGCGCACTAAGTTGAAACGTTTATTCAATGGAAACATAACTGAGGACTGGAGAAAGTTCCGGACGTTCTGCCTGTGCTCATCGAAAATCACTGCCCAATTTCGAGAAAAACGTTAACCAACAGACCGCGATGGCTTACGCAGGCCTTAACACTGGAAGTTAACACAAAGTGGAGATTATGGAAAATCGCTTATGAACGGAACTCCTGTATCTCCAAATGCGTACAAAATGCAGAGAAATCGGCTCAAGGGCCTTATTTTAAGAATAAGACCAGATTTCAAAATGGACCTGCTGAACCGGGACACCGTGATCCCTAAACCCTTTTACAGTTACCTCAGGCAGATTGTGTAGAACAAGGATCCGTAACCTCGGCTGTGGAACGCCGAGGGCAAATACCTTACTGAAGGCGATGCAAAGGCTGATACAAGGCTGAATACAATAGAAGAGACTGTTAAATTCGCCGCGAATATTGTCCTCAAGAAGGTTTTGCGAATAAAGGAATCTTAGTCACCGGGTCTCGATGAATAACCTGCCAAGATCCTTAAAAGAGCTTGCGAGAGAGTTGGCAAAACTAATTTCTATGCTTTTTCAAATAACCCTTGATATCGGAGGTCTACCAGCCAATTGGAAATACGCATGGATAACGCCATTTTATAAAGGTGGAAGCTGCGTCTCCGCAAACAAATATCGACCGGTCTGCCTTACATGAATTTTCTGCAAAATCAAGTTAAAAAATAAGAAAGCCACTATTAATACAGTTCCTAGAACCATCTGATTTCCGAGGTCCAGCAGGGTTTCCGTAGAGGTAGGTCCTGCGTCGCAAATTCGCTCTACAGTTAAGAACGTTGTACTTAGGTGGTTGATAGAGAAAATACAAAGCACGCAGTCTATATTGACTTCAAAAACGACATTCAATACCGCGCCACAATACCAACTTCTTTATAAACTGAGCCGCGTAGGATTAAGAGGTAGACTTCTGACATTGATAGCAATCTTCCTAATTGGCTGCTCACGAACTGTCGATATCAGTAACAAACAATCTCTCAACGTAAAGGTTGAGAGGAGTGTTCCCCAAGGCTCCGTTTTTGGCCCTATATTGTTAATTGTTTAAATCAATGATTGTGCCAAAGAAATTGATTGCGATATTGCTATGTTTGCCAATGATCTTAAACTTTGACACGTCATTCAAACGGCGGCTGACGAAGAGAAATTGCAGGCAAATTTAAATCAACTACAGAAATGTTCAAATGACTGGCTCTTGTTGTTAATTGATAGCAAGTGCAACATCATACGAGTCGGGAAAGTCAATCCTTTGAAACGTACAGTTAAACGACTATATTACATTTCATTGAATAAGTAAATGCCCAAAAGGATCTGAAAGTCTGGATCACACCCCCGATTAAACCCTGCCTCATTGCTCAAAGGTAGCGAAGTCAGCCATGTCGATTCTGTACCTCGCTAAACGAGTTTTTGCAGCCTTCCCTACCGACTGCTTCGCGGAAGTGTTCGGAACATTCGTGTAGCCACAGTTGAAGTCCGCTATCCAAGAATGGAGACCCTGGACATTGAAAGAAATCAACATCCTCGAAACGGTTGGAAGTAGTGCAACCAATCTTGTCCTTGAAAATTGCTAACAGCCTTTTGAAACCCGGCTATTGTATCTCAACCTCTTTTCCTTTTGCTTAAGGCAGCTTTGGGGAGACCTGATACAAACATTCTGCATACTACGCGTTCATGAGTGTAGTCTTGTCCCAGGTGATTTCTTTGAGTTAGCAACACATAAAATAAGGTTTTTATAATATTATCATTAATATTTGAGAAACATTTCTTTATGTTATTATTTTCATTCGAAGTCTCGCAGTCTCACATTATTCCCATTTAAGGTCCCCGAAGTATTCCCTGCTTAAGTATCGGCACACCTTTGTAACACCAAGGGCGTTCGCATCAGCCAAACATTGTGGCCATTGTTCATGCGGTCTAAGATTGTTCTCCCTTGGTTTGAACCGCAAGGGACCGAGGATGTTCTGGGCGGATATTTCTGCCTTGAAATCACTCGGCGGAGGCTGCAACCAGCAAATGAGTATCTGGCTGCAGCTTCCGCACTTCGGTGATGATCCAGGTGATATCAGCGATGCCCCCCCGTTGGATACTCCCCCAAGGTCGACAGTTTTCTATCTCCTAACTATCATTGGGAGTTATTTTACCTGTCCGCTCTTTTTCAACTATGTTCCACCCAGTTGGCTTATAACAATTGGTCTCGTTTACATCCCGAGATACTACTGTTTTGAAACATAACTGCCATGTACGAATAAGGAATTCAAAGGAAACGCATCTAGAGCTCCCTAAAATATTCTGATACTGATACAAATATAAGTTATTTTTAATAATAGATTTAAACCGTTTAAGATTTAATTTTTGGGTTGTATTAGCATAGGTTCCGAAACAAAGGAGACATTTCTTACATCTGCAAATCTTTTCATGCATTGATGAGCATATTGTATTACCGTGGTCTATCCATTTCAGTCCACGCAGAGTGCTTAATGTACAGTAACTGCCCATAGCACTAGATAGAATGTTATCATGGTGATTCGACGACGCTGCCATCACTATCAAAAGGTAATTGAATCCCTGTTTTTTTCACAATTAACGTCTGCCGCTATCACTCTTCACGAAAACACCACGGCCAAGTCACAATCCTGTTATATGCTGGCACTAAATTATGAATTTTTAAACATAATTCCCGAAATCAGGCTTTAGCTATTAGTGCAGCTGTTATATTTGCTTTTCGCAGTCAAAATCAGAATTTTATACGTAATTGTGTGTTACAGGTCAGGCACATACACATTCGCACAACACGACAGTTCGACCATCAATTTCGACGAGGTGCTCCGTATGCTCGACACCAGGTGGGAAAGGGACGGTGACCTGCGCGTGAATTAGTTTTAAGCAAAAGGTGCCTTGCGCTGCAGCTACCGCAATCTCTCCTCCTCCCCCACCTGAACCAAGTGTCATGAGAGAGTCAAGAAAAAACCATGCGAAAGAGGACGCAGGTGGCTGGCATGGCCCGAGCCGCCCCTGGGCGTACTACCACACCTGACTCGGATCCCATGGAGTGGGAGTACCATAAAAGCCACATTAGGAAGGAGCCATTGCAGCCTGACTCCCAGTCCTACAGTCAGCCACTCCATACAAACATACTTCAGGCTGACCACACGGTTTGAGTTATCCCGTCAGTTGGCAACCTTCCAAGCTTTCGGCTTTTAGCCCACCGTGACAGTTTTAAGCACGTCAGATTGTTTTAAGTGAGGAAAATGCGCTGAGCTGTTGACCCCACTCTCTCTCTCCACCCCCACAATCAGACCATCATACGAGGCAGTCAGTTGTCTGATGTGGGTGTGGGCGCATTGGCTGACGGTTCGGCGTACACGTCTTCGCACGCCACAGCACGATTAGCCTCCCTCACACACACACAAAACACGACAGTTCGACCGTCAATTTTGATGAGGTTCACCGTATGCTGCACACCATGTGGTGCAGGGACGGTGAATTGTGCGTGAATTAGTTTAACGTGATAGCAGCCTTGTGCAGCAGCTACCACACTCTCTCCTCCCCCCAACCTGAGCCCGATATCATGACAGAGATGGGAAAGGGTGCAGGAGGCTGGTGGGGCCGGAGCCACCCCTGGGTGTACAACAACACCTGACTCGGATCCCACTGAGTGGGAGTGCTATAAAGACCACATTTAGAAGGAGCCATTGCAGCCTGACTCTCAGTCCGCCAGTAAGCCACTACACACAAAACACAAAGTGGGCTGAAAACGCGGTCCGAGTTATCCCGTCAGTTGACTACCCTCAAAGACATGGATTTTAGCGCACCACTGAAGTTTCATGCAAGTCAAATTGCTTATAGGGAGAAAAATGCGCTAAGCTGTTTAACTCACTCTCTTCCCAACACCACAGATGGACAACCGTCCGAGCCAGCCAGTTGTCTGAGGTGGGAGTGTGCACATTGGCTGACGGGTTGGCGTACCCGTCTTCGCGCGCCACAGCACGACATGGCCCCCATAACGCACACACCAGGATTAACTTACACAAGGTATATGGAAGAGCCATCACCGTCTGATTCAAAGTTCACTGGTCAGCCACTCGACATACACAGCACATACACTGGGTCGACCACGTGGTTTCGAGTAAGTGTCAGCTTGGCAGCCTTCCAAGCCACGCTTCATAGGACACCGTGGTTTTATCAGGTACATTGTGATGTTTAGTGTAAGCTGATGTGGCTTAGTTTCCGGTTGTTTTCCGCAGGTTGTCGTGGAGGCGCTTGTGTCCCGACATACATTCGCCGCGCCCGCCTTCACTGCCCTCACTGCTCCCGCACATTTACACAACAGATAGTTTATTGGGACACATGCGCCTCCACGACAACCTGCGGTAAACAACCGGAGGCTAAGGCACATCAGCTTTTGAAATAAACTGCTTACCGTTAGTAGAGGGATTGAGTTCGAGGACATTTAAATACTTTTCCTCAACCTCATTCTGCGTTCCAGACCCGATGGGATTGATTGCGTTTGGCTGATTGCTTTCCGCGACGACTTCCAGATCTTTATGTTGCGAATAAATGTGCTTCTGCTGAAAAATCACTTTCTCCCCGTTGTATTGACTCGTTTGCTAATTTGAATGAGCTTCCTGTGCGATTGCATCGTGAACTGCCGTAAGTCTTAAAATTAAAACAGTTTGAATATCATGTTTTTGGCAGCAGGCAATGCTGTTGAAGTGACCATAGATGATAAGACACGGTGTTGATTCCAATGGAGCTGGAATATTTTTGATGATCCGAAGACAGGAAAATTAATGTTATATATAACAAAAGAAAAGGCGAAGTAACCAACCGTTTTAAAGACGTTTACATGTGCAAATACTGGTGAGGGGTACGATTGGTTGATAAACTGTCGCAATCGATAACGCATAGTAATTCTTTCAGAAAAACCTTGAAGGTTGGGCAGTTACTAAGTGCCAGATCACTTAAAAAAATTGAGTTAATCCACGTTTGCAATGACCTAAGCAAGTGTTAATCTACTAACAATTTCGATGTTGACTGCCGCTGTTCATTTTTCAATTCTTATGCTTAAATTGTAAAATAAAATTATGTTTTCACCAAGTGTTAAACAAACTAAAATTAACGTTTTAATGAGCTATATTGCACCGGGTATTCATGTACGATTTCAGCACACCTGGCGCTAGCACTCTAAGGAAAATTCGTAAAATGGCAAATGCATGTTCTTCTGGTTACAGCAAGGGGAACCTAAATAAAGAAGACTATTTATCAGTTAGAACTTTCAGAGGTGGAGGATAATTAAAGGATGTAGGAGGACGTGAAGGTCTGTGAGTAAACCACCAACACTTGTTTGTTTGTCATCAAAGAGTGCAATTACACATTGATCGTCCTTGATGCTGAATTGAGAGAGTACTTTCAAAGGGATTGAAATATTTTTTTTTCTTATTCGGAAAACATTTATTTCCTAGCGAATTTGGAGTCCATCATATCGGCAGAAACGTTTACCGACAAGTAACGTTTCACTATATGATAAAGCACTGCACACAACTTTATGAACATTAACCCTTTTAAAACCTTATCACACGAAGAGGATAACACATTGAAAACTATTAAATCAATGACAAAATCGTCATCCTAGCTGTTGAGAAAGCAGCTTTAACAACCATTTTGAACAAATTGGAATATGATGAAAAGATGCCGTCATTGTTACACTTCAATTCAACAAATATCGATCTAAATGCTGACCCAAAAAATGTCAATATGCGAATTTTTTAAGCATATTAAAGCATCTGACAGGAAAAAAGCAAATCTAACGAGTTATTGCCATGTCCCTAGGAAAAACCAAACTAAACATAGCTTACATCAACGGACTACCCAAGGTTCACAAAGCCGAAGTACCATTGTGAACGATAGTCTAATTGATCGGAGCACCTAATTATACAATTCCCTAGTTTTTTTACAAAAAACATTAATTGACAATAGACTTTGAAATCTCTATAAGAATCTCTGTAGAATTTCAGAAAAAATCGTGAGGAATGCAGATTACAGAAGATGCAATAATGGTATCTATCGATATTCTCTGTTTTTTACTTCCATCCCAATATATTTGGCTAGGAAATTCAAAGTAAAAACTGCAGTCTGATTACATGAATGTTTCTGTATCTGTCTTTCTTGAATTTTTGGACCTACGGCTGGAAACGAATTTTTAATCCTCACAAGGAGACCACAAACAGCTAAAAGCAGCCCCTGTCGGTTCACCCATATCTGGCTTCCTGGCTGAAATAACTATGCAAAAATTAGAAGCTACGGAATTTTCAATAGTTCAATCCAAATTATGGGTCAGCTATGAGGATGAAAAAGTTTTTTTATCGTTAACAAGGATCACCTATAAACGCTGCATAGCGTTATTAACTCAACATTACCAGGTTTCACAATTATGCCCGAAAGAGAGGTTCACAGTAAACTCCCATTTCTTGTCATCTTCGTACAGCGAAAGTCTGACAAATAAGTTCACACATCGGTTGACCGCAAAAAAGCTTATGCAAAAGTTAATCATGAATTACCATAAAAACAACCCTGTCGCTCAAAAGAGGAGTACTGTTTATACCCTACTCGCTGAAGCTCAAACGCGCTAAAGTGATAATGGCATCTTTCATAGTCAACTTAGTGATTTTTGCGAACTATTTTCCAGTATTGGTTATCCAAGCGATTTTGTAGGGCGATGCATGAGCTGACAGGACTTAAAACAAAAATACAAGGAGCAGGATTATTCCCGTCAAGCGCACAAATCAAAGAACTGGCGAAGACTTCCGTAAATCAAGAACGTGTCTGAACTCGTTGAAAGACACCTGCGGATGCACTTAATCCAAGTGGCGTCCATATTTATGACTTTACTACAAAATCAGTTTGATCCCCCTATTGAATGGGTTGGCTAGTTTGATGAAAAGAAGGTCGCTTACAAAATTCCTTGTAACAACTGCAATGCAGGGCATTATGGTCAGACAGGATTATTGGCCTACACATGCATACACGAATATCAATTAGCAATAAGGAGTCCAGACAACGTGTCTCAAATTGCAATGCATAAGCCGGAAGATGGGCACAAGTTTTTGGGTCAAAACCTACATTGTTGCCTTCTCTCTAAATACGAAATAGCGTCGACTTTTTGGAGGCCATTACTCAGAAAACTTTAACATTAACAGTCTTGTCTTATTAGACCCTTTGTACGGCAACCTAAAAAAAAAAATGAAAGAGACGACAGCAAATCCACACGAGTTTACCCCACAATGACAGTTTTCGGTAGAAACGATTAAGCAATTTCTGGTTTTCGGCACGTTGTAAATTTTAACTGTTCTGTACACTTGCTTTTCGTCTGACGACTACCGTTGTAACCAGCGTGGAAGGTTAACTTATTGAAGTTTATTTTTGTTTCCCAAAGAACTTGTTTGCATCTCTCGTTGACCCATCACAAAGCAAAAAGATGCATATTTAAATAACTTATGCTGGGTATGACCTTCCTCAGCGCCAATGATTTATCCGCACCGGGCCTGATTTGCGCAGGAAGCTCGATAAGCCTTTTGATCGATTTCGCTTTGAATGGACTGCTTGCGTCCTATGGACACCGTATTGAGGGTAGTTTTATTCAGGTGGTCAAGTGACGTCTGTGTGCCCTTTCCTGATTAATTAAAATCATATACATTTTAAGTAAATGCAAGTCAGCACGACAAGTATATCATGAGTAATATTATATAGGCAACTAAAGTTCTTGCTAGTAATCTCGAAGTGATTAACAGAAGCGATAGCTTTCTATGCAGGAAATAACATTTAAAATATAAAATTTTTGTTTATGTTTTTGTTAGTAAATGCACATTGATTGAGACTGTGTGACCAATATGGTCGAGTAATAAGCAAACAATAATTGAAATAGGTATGCCTTAAGGTAATTTCCCTCGGTAGAGATTTCGCTGTTTATATCAGTAGTTTTTGGATACCTACGGTGACAATTTGAATGCTCTGGTTGCTGCATTATATGAAGTGTAAGAGAAAATAAAACATATGTTGGCTAATATGCGAGTTACTCAGAGGGTTAGCGGCAAAAGTGCTGAGGTAGGAAGGATTGATGATGTAAACACGCGTAGATTACATGATGGACGTGTCTCTTAAATGCTCAATGCGGCTTAGTGAATATATTTGCAGCGAAATGCAGTATCTGTATTTGTCTTGCATATTAAATATATAGGTGGATCACCCCGTTATCAGTTATTGTTAAAAATAAGTCAGAACAGGATGTCAATTTTAATCGCTCACATTTACCCTTTTGATGCCTGCACGAGTATAGACTCATTTTCATAAAATATAGGATTTAGTTAAGCTTTGGTTACAAGAAGAAAATTATTTGGCCCATCATCTCACGTGCACAGTGTAATCTTAACCTGTTATGGTTATAAAAT